>JAREIS010003396.1:0-22489 GCA_030060385.1 Muscicapa striata striata | reverse complement strand
GCTGGGGAGGAGACTGGGATTTCTCATGCCTATCTTATATTGAGGTGAGGAACTTTGGGGTAATCTAGGAGCATGGGAAATATTATGCCAAAAGAGCAGAAATGAGAAAAAATACAAAGCTTATGATATATTTAAGGTAAGCTGAGTGCTGAGGTATATTCATAGAGAAGGGGGAAATATATTTAAAGAACAGAAATAAAGAGTATAGGAAAGGATCTAGAACTTCTAATGATGTATTTAAGATGAGCTGAGTGTTTAGGTAAATCCACAGAGAAGGGGGAAAATCTATTTAAAGAACAGAAGTGATAGTATGGGAAAGGATACGGAATTTATATGACGTATTTAAAGTAAGCTATGTTGTAGTGAGTCCATAAATGGGGAAAGTATATTTGAGGAGCAGGAATATTGTATGATTATTTAGAATCTTATTAAGGAGAAAGGGTTTTTTTTTTTTTAAAAAAAAAAAAAAAAAAAGGTACACCCACTAAATTTTTTTTTTTTTTTTTTTTTTTTTTTTTTTTTTTTTTTTTTTTTTTTTTTTTTTTTTTTTTTTTTTTTTTTTTTTTTTTTTTTTTTTTTTTTTTTTTTTTTTTTTTTTTTTTTTTTTTTTTTTTTTTTTTTTTTTTTTTTTTTTTTTTTTTTTTTTTTTTTTTTTTTTTTTTTTTTTTTTTTTTTTTTTTTTTTTTTTTTTTTTTTTTTTTTTTTTTTTTTTTTTTTTTTTTTTTTTTTTTTTTTTTTTTTTTTTTTTTTTTTTTTTTTTTTTTTTTTTTTTTTTTTTTTTTTTTTTTTTTTTTTGGGGGGGGGGGGGGGGGGGGGGGGGGGGGGGGGGGGGGGGGGGGGGGGGGGGGGGGGGGGGGGGGGGGGGGGGGGGGGGGGGGGGGGGTGGGGGGGGGGGGGGGGGGGGGGGGGGGGGGGGGGGGGGGGGGGGGGGGGGGGGGGGGGGGGGGGGGGGGGGGGGGGGGGGGGGGGGGGGGGGGGGGGGGGGGGGGGGGGGGGGGGGGGGGGGGGGGGGGGGGGGGGGGGGGGGGGGGGGGGGGGGGGGGGGGGGGGGGGGGGGGGGGGGGGGGGGGGGGGGGGGGGGGGGGGGGGGGAAAGCTTGGTTTTCCCTTCTGTTGTGGTGCTGACATTGCAGGATCTTGATTAATGACCTCAGTGGGGACCTGGGCCATTTTTTGCCATCACTCCAGGAACTGGATCTCTCAGAATTTTGACTTTGCTTTTTTGATTTTAATTGGCCACCCTCTGAGGCAGCTTGAACTCTTCATACAGCCAAGATTTTTCTCCGCCGGGAGCGTAATTGGCTTCAGAAAAAAAAAAAAAAAAAAAAAAAAAAAAAAAAAAAAAAAAAAAAAAAAAAAAAAAAAAAAAAAAAAAAAAAAAAAAAAAAAAAAAAAAAAAAAAAAAAAAAAAAAAAAAAAAAAAAAAAAAAAAAAAAAAAAAAAAAATTTTGACCCCGGGCAATTTCAATGCTCTCCCTTAAGACTATCCTACCCCTTGGATCCTGGCTAAGCCTGAAGTCTTGCAAAGCACGGGGTCAGCCATTCCAGGCCGTATCGCTCGGCATCTTCTCACCTGGGGCGTCGGTTCCAGGTGTACTGCACCGGGCCTCCAGGCTGAGCAACTGAGGCCTGCACTCTGTGCCAAAGGAATCGGAGAATGCGTTGGCACATGTCCAATGGGTGGATACTCCGCCTTGATCAGCTCGTATGCAGTTCCAGCATGTTAATGCAAGCCTCAGTGGTGAGTCATTGCACAAGGCACGATAGTTCACACAACTCATATTCCTTAGACTTACGCACAGGGAGTTGGCTGAAGGGAAGGCTGACATCCTGGCTCCAGCTCAGAATACTAGTGGATGGGGACTAGCATCTCGACTTGTCGGCATGCAGTGGGAATGGTGAATGGTACCATTTCTTCACTTAGAGTCCTATCAGATGGATTTTCTCTACATCCAGGCAGTTCAAGGGGAAAAACCCCTTAAACCTTTCCAAGTAACCACTTAACCCTTTACTTAAAGAGCATCTTAAATTTTAAACCTAAATCGTGATGATGGTCAGTTGAGCAAAATCGTGGCAGCATAGAAGCCAGCAATTTGTGGAAATCACTTGCAGGAATAAGGACAAGGAACAAGCAACAAAAAAACAGGCAGCAAAGAAATAACTGAGAACTCTCAGAGGGTGGGTGTCTGGTCAGGCATGGACAAAGACATTGGGAAGATTAAAGAACACAGTAACTTAACATGAGAGCATTAACCTACTAATTTGTCTAACTTTACTAGGCAGAATTAACAGAGAAAAAAGACTATACTCCTAAGTTATAACTTAACCTTAACAATTAAACAGAGCAATAACACTTAACAATATTTAACCAACTTATAGCTATAACTTCCAATAGTTACTTAGCAAATTAATAGAAAAACAACACTTAGCTTATGACTTACATTTAACAACTTACAAAAGCACAACACTTAGCATTAAAGTAAGACCACAACTTTATGAACCCTGCTTACAGGCTCTACCTGTGATATCCTGATATCCTGAGATATCCTTCACATCTAGGAAAGCTGTATTCTCCCAGATTTACTATAGCATATGTGCAGGGACACACACACAGACAGGAACACTCAGTGCAAGTAAGGCACCTGTGAAATTCCCCTCAGAGCTAAGTGAAATCCTCCCTTCAGATGTTTTGCACCTCCTGCTGGCCGAAGGATCGGGCCTTGAGGAGTGAGGGGATGGGGCCCAGGACACGTCGTGTTCCGGCGATCCCAGGCATGCAAAGCCGAGGTTTGCTGGCTCTGAGAGCCTCAGAGGGGACACTGCTGGTCACAGCCCACAGTGGCACAGAGGGGAGAGCTCAAAGGTCTCCTTTGGGATTTCTGCTGATGGGGTCACAAGAGAGTGGGCTCCAGTAATAACAATGCTTCATCCTGGCCACAGTTTGGGTAGACACTTTCTCTAGAAGTGGGGGAATGCATCAACACACTGGGATCTCAGGGGTGCCCATGGCCTGGGTGACACTGGCCCAATGCCAGGCACCCATCAAAGCCACTCTGGCCCTGCCCCTTCAGCTGTACAGGGGAGAGAAAACTGAACGAAGAGATCCTGGGTCAGGTTGAGATGGGGAGAAATCCTCACCAAACAGCAAAACAGGAGCAACAGACCCGGCCTGGGCACAGGGAGGAATTTATTACCAGCCCCACCAAAGCAGGATAAGGAGAAGGGAGAGAAATCTCTCAACACCTTCCTGTCACCCAACAGGATCACCAGGACCACAGATCACCAGGGCTCTGCCCAACGGGGGTCACTGGGGATCATCCAACACCGATCCTCCCATGGGGATGGAGCTGAAGCAGAGCACGGCTCTTCCACACTCGGGGCACTCACAGGGCTTCCCCTTAGTGGAGCCTCCGTTGGTGTCGGGTCAAGTTAGAGCTCCTGAGAAGCTCTTCCACACTGAGGACACTCGTAGGCCTCTCCCCAGTGGATGCGCCAGTGGCAGTGAGGGTCCCGTTTTGCTGGAATCCCTTCCCACAGTCAGGCAGCGGAAGGGCCTCTCCTCCTGTGTGAATCCGCTCATGTAGGGAGAGATTGGAGCTGGTCTGAAACCTCTTCCACACACAGGACACTGGTAGGGCCTCTCCTCAGTGTGGATGCCCTGGTGTCTTCTATGGGTGGAGCTGACCCCAAAGCTCTTCCCACATTCCAAGCAGGTGTAGGGCTGTTCCCCTGTGTGGATCACCTGGTGCCGCAACAGGCAGAAGCTGTCTCTGAATCCCTTCCCACATTCCCACACTCATAAGGCTTCTCCCAGTATGAACCATCTGGTGCATGATCAGCTTGGACCTGTAGCTGAAATCCTTCCCACATTCCAAGCACTTGTGGGCTTCTCCCTTCCATGAGGCTTCTCCACCAGCTCTGAGCTCTGCCTGCATCTCCGGCCGCCTTCCTCCTGGCTCAGGGAGGGTCTCCTCTCGCAGCTCCTGGGCTGGGTTTGCAGCCCCCTCCTCCTGAGGCATCTCTGGGGCTTTTGCTCCTCCTCCATCTGTCAAGGCCTTGGGAATGGAAAAATCCTGGTTTGGGAAAAAAACAAGAGGACAGGGCCTTTGGCTGGGGGCTCCTCCTTGCCCAAGTTCAACTCAGGAAGCTGTTGGGCATCTTGTGTCTGTAAGAACCTCCAAAACACCAAGATTCAGCCCAAAAATCCTCCAAACATGAAGATAGACAAAAAAAAAAAAACCCCAAACAGCAAGATTTGGCCAAACCCCTCAAAACATAAAGATTCAGTCCTACCCCTAAAAAAACCACCAACATTTAGCCCAATAAATCTCACAAAAACAGCAAGATTCACTAGTGAAAATCATGGATCCCTCTCTCTGATAACCTGCTGCATGTGATGGGGACAACACTCCTGGGCTGGGGAGAGGCTGCAGATACAGGAGGTGGAACATGTGCCTTCTGTTTCTGCTCCTCCTCCTTCTGTCCCTACTCTTCCTCACATTCCTTCCACCTACTGTTCCTCCTTCTCCTACACAATCCCAACTTTTCCTCCCATGCATCTTTTGACCATTTTGCAGTGGAATTTTTGTGTATATACATGGGTGACTCTTATGATGGCAAAATTTCAGTAAGGGTTTCAATGTCCCCTTTTAGAATGGATTTTGCAAAACTGGAGAGCTTTAAAGGTGATACTTTAACAGACAAAATGTTAACGGAATATTGCATTTAAGAAAAAAGCAGATTGTGGGGGCCCATATGAATCATCCAATGGTTGCTCTGGAAGAGAACCAGGGTTCCAGACAGCCAGAGAGAAGTTTTAGAAATGCAAATTAACACTGCTGGGGCAAAGTGCTGGACAATGTATCTGGGCTTCTTGCCTGGGGGAGGAATTGATTCCTCTGGCCTCACCCAAGCTCTGCCTGCTTGCACAGATGGAATTTCCACAGCTAAAGGCAGAGCCCATAGTGAGATATCTGACAGCAGCAGAAACTGGTTAAAGCTGCAAAGGGAAACAGCAAATGGAGAATGTTGTGAAAACTCTACTTTAAAAAGTGGGGAATCTTCCTCTCTCTCCACTCCAACATGTGCTGTCACTCCCAGGGTTATACAGGGTATTACAGCACTGGGGTGTAACTGTAGTCCAGAGAAACCGGTTGGGAATCCAAGTACCTGATGATTTAATTAGAGAAAAGTGGTCAATTGATGCAGCCCTGGCTGGAGGGAGTGCTCAAAAATGGGGAAAGATGAACAGACATCAGAACAAACAAACCATGGACCAGTTCCTGGGAACCTTAACAAATTCATATCAGAGACAGAAAATCCACCAATATTTTGAGTAGCAAAATTAAATTAAAAACTAAATATTATCATTATTACTATTATGATTAATATTCATACTATTATCATTATTGTTGTTATTATTTTTATTACTGCTATTATTATTACTATGTACTAAAGAATATATTATCAGTCTTCAAAAACAATCAATTGGCCACCTCCAGCTCCTGACCTTCCTGCCAAGCAATCCACGGAAATGGAGAAACAAGACATTTCTGCCATGGGATGGGATAAGATTATCTATCAAACAGAAGGAGGGGAAGTTTGTGGAAAATTAAATGACTCAAACTGCTATTTCCAAATAGATGATAACTGAAAAGTGGTGCAACAGGTGACAAAGGAAGTAAGAAAGTAGATCATGTACCAGTCCAAATGCAGAAAACTATGAGAATGGGACATTTTCATGGCTCCCTGGCAGACCATGGTTAAAACAGATGCTGTTCCTCCTCTGCTGTCCTGCAGCAACTCTCACCTTTTTCCCATGCTCGGCACCTGCTGAGTGCAGCCATTCAGCAGGTGAGCAAGGATGCAGGTGGCAGCCAGGCCTGATCCAGAAACGGCTACAAAAAGGACAGGCAGTGAGGGCACTGAGAATAATCCCAAAACCAAAGAGGAACTAGGAAGAAAAAACAGAGTCAATGAGTGAAGAATCTGCTTGGAGATAGGGCCACTTGTACATGAGAAAGCAATAGTAAAACTCTTTAGTTTCAGGAAATGTTACGAATTGAACAGACTGCTGCATAGTCAAGATCCTGCTCAATTCCTGACATTCGAGAAGGAGAAACACTTAACGCAGCCGGGAATATCGGATGTTATAACAACGAGGGGTGCATATTACGGGAGACATGCAGCAGGCGGATCGGGAAATCTGAACCTTCCAAATACCTCAGCCCGTGGGCAAGGGGAGAGGGAGATAAAGTCGGAAAATGAGGATAAAAAGAAGGCTGCGTTTTAGAGACCGCATAGAAAATGCCGATAGCCTCTCCCATTGTTCATCAATAAAGTCACTTTTATAGGACTCCTCTGTCTCGTTTGGGCACACAAAACTCCGGCCACGTGAATTTTCCCGCAGAGCCCCGGGGCCTCTCAAACACCCCCTTGCCCGGCCCGGGCTCATCACCCCCAGCTCCACCGCCCTCAGCTCCCGCTCACCCCGAGCTCCCGCCGGTTCAGGGCAGCAGCGTTCCTGGCCCGATGCCCGGGCCGGGCCCAGCGCTGGAGCCGCTCCTCAGGCGAGGTTTCCGAGAAATGGCGCAGCGCGCGAAGCGAAGAGAATCCCTGCCGAGGCGGAAATGGCGCCTTTGGCCCCAGGGCCGGGCTTGTTCCTGTTTTGCCCAATAAGCGCGGAGAACGAGGAGGACGGCAGAATCAGCCAATGGCAGCGGGCGGGCTGTGCACACGACCCTCCCTGGCCACGCGCTCCGCCATTATTGGGAAACTCGCCTGAGGGAGCGGCTGCGGCGCTGAGCCCGGCCCGGGCTGAGGCCGAAGGAGCCGCTGCTGCCCTGAACCGGGGAGCTCGGGGTGAGCGGGAGATGAGGGCGCTGGGAGCTGGGGCTGAGGCCGAGATGGAGCAGGAACCACCTGCAGTCCTGTCAGGTGTCCGGCTGGAGCAGGGCGGCCTGAGAGAGGCCCGAGCCCGTGGAAGCCCTGCAGGGCCATGGAAGTGGCTCCTGGCGGGACTTGTGAGGCCGTGGGGATCCCCGCTGGAGCAGCCTGTTCCTGAGGGGCTGTGTCCCGTGGGAGGGACCCTGGCTGGATCAGGACAAGGATTCCTGTCCCTGAGGGGGCGGCTGTGACATGACCTGACTGTGACACCCATCCCCTGTGCCTCTGGGTGGGGGAGGGGGCGGAATAGGATGCTGTTTGGGAAGCAGGGAGAGGTGGGGGAAGATCTTTCCTTAGGAATTTGGCTAACTGATGTTAATTAGGTCTGAACTCCTGGATTTCTTCTCAGCCTTTTCCAGACCGGGGCTGGAGAGCCCCTGAGCCCAGGGTGAGGGGTCCCCCGTGCTGAGCTGTGCTGGGGCTGTTTCTGTGCTCAGGACACTTGGCATGGGCCACGGCACTTGGCCACCAGTGGGGCTTCTGTGCACTCCTTAGGCAGAGTGTAAGTCTTGCTCTAATTCCCTTTCCTTAATCAGAGAGTGTCTTGGAACTCTTTTCCCTTCTCCTGGCCTTGCAGACCCATCCATGAACACATCTTGTCCCTCAGGCCAGGGAATGTCTCATCACTCTCTCCTGTGCTGGCTCTGGAGCTCTGTCCCTTGAATGCAGCCATGGGTTTGTTGCCAGCCCCTGTGCAGGCTGTTCAGACAGGAGGCTGGGTTAAACCCTTCCCCTGTCCTCAACTCTAAATCATCCTGTGCCACTGAACAAGTTTCATTCTGTAATAACTGAGCACTGCTCATCCATGTAGAGGCTCTTTCGGTTATCAAAGCTTGAACTTGATGCCAGACTTGAACAACAGGAGATCCTCCTGCCATCAGTTTTTTGGCCTCAGGTCCCATTAAAGCTGTGGCTGCACAATTCTGCAGAGAGTGAGTCCACTCTGGCCCTGGGTTAAACATTTTAGCACAAGAATTCCTTTGCATGGCCCTATGTAACATCAACATTTTAAAGAACCAGGTATATTTTCCTGGTAAATCTTTAAAATTTTAATAAAGACAGTAACAAAACAGTAAAGCGAAGGTTGTAACACCAGGGTGCTTTGCCTTCAGCCAAGTGCACACCCTAATTCAAAAAACACTTCTTAAAAAGCATCAACCTGTTCCATATTCAGGCTCTTCATGCATTATTCAAAATCATTCCCCCCCAACCTGTAAATCGAACTTTTTCATTCTCTGGGGGTCAGGTGTCCCATAATTCAAAACGTGAAGAAGGTCTTGCTTATGTTTCTACCATTCTCTGAGTTAGTTCCACGAACAAAAGCTTTTACATCACCATGTAGTAGTCCAAGAAAATATATTTATCACCCTACTGTTTTTAAGTTTTGTTAATAGTAAAACTAAATAGACTATATACATAGAGCCAAGTTTTCCAATATTGTGCATATAACATTCATTTTAATATTTCCCAAAAGTCAATAATATAATATGTTCTATAACACACATAAAATTCAAATTTCTTTTCAAAGTCTGAAAGAGCCATGGCTGGGGCACCAATCATTTTGGTTTTATTTAATTTTCTGAAGTTTTGCTGTTTTCTCTGTCCATACCACAGTATTGAGGCTATTTGAGTTTAAAAAGTCATACAATGTTCTGGCTAGAACAGAAAATCTTCAGTCTCGGTCCTGCAACTTCCTATTAATCCTCAGAATAGCCCCAGCTCCATTTTAGTGCTGTGTAACATTACTTCTGAGATTCCCTTGTCCTTCTCTGGGTTAGTACACCAGAAAATTCAGTCAAAATATGTCCCAAATAATTAACCTTCTTATCTAACATTTGTGCTTTTTTATTTTTCAATTACTCAAAGATGCTTTTTAGCCTGAACATTCGTCCATTCCACAGTGGCTTCTTCTACCACTTCTTGTCCTCCTGGTTGGAGCAAGTCACCCACATCCTGCATTAACCCAATCCCTGGGCTGGGGTAAATTCTTGTGATATTTTCTGCAAGGCTTGCCCCAATAAGGCTGGTGCTTCCGTGCATCCCTGCAGAAGGACCGTCCATGTCTTTACCATTTTCCCTTCTGCCTCTTGTTCCCACTCCAAGGCAAAATACAGTTTAGCATCCTGTGTGAGTGGGCATCCCCAGAAAGCATCTTTGCCATCAAGTACTGAATGGTGTCAATGTGAGGAGGGAACCTGGTTCAAGATGCTGTAAGGATTTGAGACTGTGGGGTGCCTGGGTTTAATGATCTCATTTATTATTCATAGGTCCTGCACCATTCTGTCAATTCCATCTGATTTCTTGACTGGCAGGATAGGAGCATTCTAGGGAGAGATCCCTGGCTCCAAAAGCCCTGCCTTTAGCAGGGACTCAATAAGAGGCTGTGAGCCCTTCCTTCCCTCCCTTGGAATAGGGTATTGCTTTTAGACACCACTTGTCCTGGTTGCTTCAAAGTATTTTGGAGAGGCTCCATTTCCAATTTTCCCTATTTTCCTGGAGCTGCCCACACTTCTGTGTTCACTTCAGCACAGGCCTTGCAGACATTTGCGAAAGGCACAACTCTGTATGGCATTTACCATATTCATTTGCATTCCCTAATTAGCCATCAAATCCCTTCTCAGTAAATTACAATCAGAATTAGGAGCAAATTAAAGGTCCTGCATTTCAAATGCATGCACCACATCTAAGAGTGGTTGAATAAAACACACCAGCTCATCTTTCCCACTTATTCCCTGAATACTGTTGTCTAAATCCCTCCTGGATTTCTCTTATTGCCCCCTGGGTGTCCATGTCCTTGATTACCTCTGGGAGAATGTGCAAACTCCCTCAACATGCTCCCAAGGGACCCTTCAGAGATATTTTGGGATCATCATCCCTTTAGCCAGGAGCCCTTCCTGGCTTTTCCTTTCTCCCCTCCATGGGTGCCCTGCCATGTTTAGTCCCCGAAGATCCCACTGCACTCACTGATGAGATTTTCAGAGCTCTCTGGCTGCCGACTCTTCCCAGCCCCCTGATGTGTCCCTCGTCTGTCTCCTGGTCACTCTCGGGTCCCCAATCCATGCCCGTGCCGCCGCCCCAAGGGAGCCGATCACCCAAACTGGGTGAGGCACCTTCAGCTCCACTCGCTGCCCCCGCCCCGGACGGGGAAGGAATTCGCCGAGGCCCCAAGGTGTGTGGAAAACTTCACATCCCCAGAGGATTCTGTGCACAGAGAAGACAGAGGAGTCCTGTAAAAGTAATTTCATTGACAGAAGAAGGGGCAGAGGCCATGGGCCATTTGCCATGGGGTCTGTGCAGTTGCCAAGGCCGGGCCCCCCCGCGCTGCCGTGGCGGGAGCGGCTGCAGTGGGGACCGAGTGCGGGCGGGAGCGGCCGAGAGCCCAGCGCTGCCCCAGCCCGAGCTGCCCCAGCTCCATTCCTGCCCCTGCGCTGGGATGCTGTGGGTTTGGGGAGAAGAGGGAGCTGGCAGGGGGTGCTGGGCCTGGGGGCAGCAGGAGGAGGGAAGGAGAAGCAGGGCTGGAGAACAAAATGGTCAAAGGATGAATGTGTGAGGAAAAGGTGGGATTGTGCAGGAGAAGGAGGAATAGTAGGAGGAAGAGGAGTGTGAGGAACAGTAGGGACACAGGAGGAGGAGAAACAGGAAGCAGCACAAGGTTCCACCCCTCCCTGTATATGCAGCCTCTTCCCCAGGTCCAGCAGTCTTGTGCCTCTCACGTGCAGCAAGTTACTGGAGAGAGGGATACACAATTTTCACAGGGGTGAATCTTGGTGTTTCTGAGCTTTTTTGGGCTAAATGTTCATGCTTTGGTTTTTTATGGGGACTAATTCTTTATATTTTGCAGGAGGTTTTGGCTGAATCTTGCTGTTTGGGGAGTTTTTGATCTCTCTCTAGATGTTTGGATGATTTTTGGGCTGAATCTTGGTGTTTATGAGGTTCATACAGACACAAGATGCCCAATGACTTCCTGAGATGAACTTGAGCAAGGAAGAACCACCTAGTCGAAGGCGTTTTTTTCTTTGTTTTTTTCCCAAACCAGGATTTTTCATTCCCTAGGCATGGGCAGATGGAGAAGGAGCAAAAGCCCCAGACATCCCTCATGAGGAGGGGCTGCAAACCCAGCCCAGGGAGCTGCGAGGAGGAAAGACCCTCCCTGAGCCGGGAAGGCGGCCGGAGATGCAGGCAGAGCTCAGAGCTGGTGGAGAAGCCTGATGGAAGGGAGAAGCCCCAAAAGTGCTTGGAATGTGGGAAGGGTTTCAGGTGGAGCTCCCAGCTGATCCAGCACCAGACGATCCACACTGGTGAAAAGCCCTATGAGTGTGGGAAATGTGGGAAGAGCTTCAGGAACATCTCCCACCTGATGCAGCACCAGGTGATCCACACAGGGGAGCAGCCCTACACCTGCTTGGAATGTGGGAAGAGCTTTGGGGTCAGCTCCAACCTGAGAAGACACCAGCGCATCCACACTGGGGAGAGGCCCTACGAGTGTCCCGAGTGTGGGAAGAGCTTCTCACGGAGCTCTCACTTGACCCGACACCAACGGAGGCTCCACTAAGGGAAGCCCTGTGAGTGCCCCGAGTGTGGGAAGAGCTTCGTGCTCTGCTCCAGCTCCATCCCCCATGGGAGGATCGGTGTTGGATGATCCCCAGTGACCCCCGTTGGGCAGAGCCTTGGTGATCCGTGGTCCTTGTGATCTGTGTTGTGAAGACACCTTGCTGTGATTGCTCTGCATCATCCTGTCTTTCTGTGGGCACCTGGATGAACGCAGGAACAGGAATGTCCATTGGGACACAAGCTCAGAGGGAATTCCTTGGGTTGGTGAATTTGTTGACTTTGAACCCCAGAAAATCTCCTGTATTCAATTCTCTCTTCTAATGGCATCTAAGAATACTGAATGGTCTTGGAGGTCTTTTCCAGCCTCAATGATTCCAGGGTTTTGATTTCCTTTTGCCCAAGGGTGTCTTCTGCAGCCAAATACTGATAAACTGGGGCAAAGACCAAGATTTTGGAGACAGTGGAGTGGAAACCCCTCCAGAAAAGGTTCTTCACTCCCTCCCAAGTACGTGGATCCTCAGCTCACACAGATATGGAAATCCTTTTCTTTTGGCCTTGATTTGCTTTTCATTTCTCTTCATCCCTTTAAATCATCCAACCTTGGGGTAAAAATAAAGACATTGAACTGAGACGGGTGGGGACATGGGAGGATGTAGTTATTATGTCGAGATGGACACAACTGGCATCATTACCAATCCTGTATTAAAAAATTCTTGTGTCTTCTTTCAATGAACTTCTTTCAGGCAAATCTGTCTCTTTTCCTCATAGGCAGCTCCACACAGCTCTGACTCCTCTCCTCTCTGCGAGTTTCCTTCTACATGACTGGCTAAACCCCAACCTGTCCCTCACACAACTTCTTACCTTATCTGTCCCTTGCACAGCTGCGTGTCCCTTACCTACCCACAGCACAACCAGCACGCTCCATGCCAAGCTGCAGCAGACCCTGGGTCTCAAGCTCCAACTCCAGCAGCAGCTTGTGGCCAGCTGACCCCTCTTTTATAACACCCACCCTCATTGGGCAGGCAAGGTTGTTTCCACTCCTCAGTAATCAGTACAGCTGAAATCCATTGGGAAAGATTGCCTTCTGCACTATCCTTAGAACCCATCTTCCCACCCCTGAACTTCCATTTCCAGGCACTAAGAACCCCCTAAACCTCCATTCCCAGGCAGGGGAACCCTGGAATCCCCATTTTGGGTCCTGTGAGCCCCCTCAATCCTCTTGCCGAGCACTGGGACCTCCCTGTACCTCCTTTCCCAACATCACCACCTTCCTGTACCCCCTTATCTGGCATGGAGACCCCCCTTGAACCCCCATTTCTGGTCACCAGCACCCCCTGAACCCCCATTTTCTGGCAGTGGAACCCCCTTGAGCCCCGATTTCTGAGAAGGAAACTCCTCCTTAACACCATTCCCCAGTATGGGAACCCCTGAACCCCCATTTTTGGGCACGGGGACTCCCCCGTACTCCCTTCCCCAGCACTGGGACCCCCTGCACCCCCTTATCCGGGACTGGGATCCCCCTGCACCCCCGTCAGTGCTCTGGGACCCCCCTGTACCCCCATTCCCGGCCATCCCGCCCTTCCCACTCCCCAGATCCGCCCTTTTCCTCGGCTTTTGGACCCCCAGATCTCCCAAATTTCCGCGTCCCCCCAGTTCTCCATTCCCGAGACTTCCTGGTCTCAGTGGAGATCCAGATGAATTCCCTGAATTCCCCTCTACTCTGGTCTCGTTTTCACGTCTCCCAAACTGCATTCCCGGGATCTGCACTCCCCTCCCAGCCCCAGCCCCCTTTTCCTGTGACCCAGGGACCCCCATTCCTGCCTTTCCCAGCTCCCAGACCCTCTGGGGACTCCTGGATGCTTTTCCAGGGCACTGGGACCCCCTGGATCTCCCATCTTGCCTCTCCCAGTCCCTTCAACCTTCCTTCCCGGCTCTCCCAGTTCTGCTTCCTGACCCTTGGACACCGCCAGAGCCCCCAGTCTCTGCGTCTCCCCAGTTCTCCACCCCCTTCTCGTCCTGCGGGGTCATCCTGGGTGGTCCCGGGGGCAGATTCAGGGGAATTCCCAGGGTTTCCTCTGTCCCCTCCCCATCGTGGCGCTCCCCTGGTCTCTTTCGCGTCTCCTAAGCTGCAACTTCGGCATCCGCCCTGGGACTGGTGACCCCCCCTGGCACCGGGACCCCCCTGAAGCCCCGTTCTTGGCACGGGGACTCCCCTGCACTTCCATTTCCGGGCTAACTCCCCTTCCTGGGCACAGAGACCCCCTTGAACGTTCATTTTGGAGCACCGGGACCCCTCTGTACCCCCTTCCCAGTCCAAAAACCCCATACAACCCCTTATTTGGAACCTGGAACCAACCTGAACCCTCATTCCCAGGCACGGCAACCATGCTGAACCCCCATTTCTGGGCACCGGGACCCCCCTGAACCTCAATTTTCAGGCACCAGAACCCCTTGAGCCCCAGAACCCAGAAAGGGAACCCTCCTGAGCCCCATTTCCTGGGCACCCACTGCATCCCGTTATCTGGCACCGGGACCCCCTGAACCCCCATTCCGCTGCACCGGGACCCCGTGTGCCCCCATATCCGGGAATTAAACTCTTCCAAACCCTCCATTCTCACACACTGGGACCACCCTGCACACCTTTATCCAGCACCAATGCCCCCTGCACCCCCTTTCCCGGTCCTCTCCCTCTCAGAGACCCCAGCCCCCCTTTTCCTTGACCCCCATTGGGTCCCCCATGGACCCCCATTCCTGCCTTTCCCAGCCCCCACCCTCCACTTTCCTTAATCCGTGCACCCCTTTTCCTGGGTACAGGCACCCCCTGCGTTGGAGTCAGTGAGTCAGGGGTCTCTCTGAATTCTTCAGAGAGAAATCAGAGTGCAGGGATTGAATTAAAGCCTGTGGATGGATTGAACTATATTAAGACACGCACACATAAAGTAGACATTTAAGTTGAAGGAAGTTGGTAATTTTAGGGTGAGTTCTAATGATTTGAGTAAGTGGACGGTTTTAAATGCCAGAGTAGCAGTGCAAGTTCTAGTGAAGGTTGAAACATACTGGTACCTTCAGCAAGAGGCTCCAGGCCCACAGTTGTAGACAGGACTTAGACATAATAGAGCTATGTTAAGAATACTGCTTACATTTTTCAGAAGAACAAGATAGGTTGTATGAGTAGTTATATACGTAACCTAGCATGCTAAGAAACTAGAATTCTAATAGGTTAAGAAGTGGTGGTCTGAGCTTGCATCTCAGTTTGTTGGAAAAATCCTATATAAGAGTATGTATTGGGGAGAGTTGTTGCTTTTAGCCATTCTGGCTTTTAGCCATTTGCTTATTGCCACTGCATTTGCCATTGCTTTGCCATTGCTTTTTGCTATTGCCTGTTGAGACTGATGTGCTTTGTAATAAGATGTGCTTTGTAATAAATAACCTTTTTAACTATTAGCTGCTTTGCTTATTTAGAAGATTACCCAACAAAGTAAGAGCCTGAGAGCTCAGAGTAGGTGCTTAGAGCACCGGAGGTCCAGGAACCTCAATTCTGGTGCCCCGTGAGTGGAACGTTGGTTTGTTCACTTTACTAATAACTTTAAATTACTGTTGGGCCTCCTCAAAGGCCTCAAATAAGTGTGGTAAGGAGAAAGCCAGAAGAAACTCTGCTGACTGCTGGGAGAAGCAAGCACAGCTGGGGAAGAGACTGGGATTTCTCATTGCCTATCTTATATTGAGGTGAGCAACTTTGGGGTAATCTAGGAGCATGGGAAATATTATGCCAAAAGAGCAGAAATGAGAAAAAATACAAAGCTTATGATGATATATTTAAGATAAGCTGAGTGCTGAGGTATATTCATTGAGAAGGGGGGAAATATATTTAAAGAACAGAAATAAAGAGTATAGGAAAGGATCTAGAACTTCTAATGATGTATTTAAGATGAGCTGAGTGTTTAGGTAAATCCACAGAGAAGGGGGAAAATATATTTAAAGAACAGAAGTAAGAATATGGGAAAGGATACGGAACTTATAGTGACGTATTTAAAGTAAGCCAAGTGTTGTGGTGAGTTTGTCCCCCTTTTTGGGGAAAGTGTATTCGAGGAGCAGAAATATATGTATGATTATTTAGAATCTTTATTAAGGAGAAATGGTTTTAGTGTTCCAGAGAAAAAGTTAAGAGAACTGTTAATATATGTTAGAAAGAATTTTTCAAATGTAGATCCCAATTCTGTTTTAAGTGAAACTTTCTGGGATCGAGTTGGTCTGAAACTTTTTGATGGTTTGTTTAGGAGATAGAAAAGCTCCTTTGTTATTACCGTCTCAGGAATTGATCAGAGAATCTTTAAGTGAGCCACTTACTAATTCTGAAAAGACAGAGACTTCTTCACTGACTTCTCGATTGGTGTCACAATATATTGCAAATTGCCGTGATTTTTTTCAAGCACAAATCCAGGGGACCCCCTCACTGCCGACCCCCGTAGCTGAGGAGAACGGCTCCAGGGACCGGCCGGCAGCACCGTGTTCCCCTGTGATGGGGGCGGTTCGGGCATGTCCAGCCCGTGTTCCCCCTGTGATGGGGCGGTTCGGGCATGTCCAGCCCGTGTTCCCCTGTGATGGGGGCGGTTCGGGCATGTCCAGCCCGTGTTCCCCTGTGATGGGGGCGGTTCGAGCATGTCCAGCCCGTGTTCCCCTGTGATGGGGGCGGTTCGGGCATGTCCAGCCCGTGTTCCCCTGTGATGGGGCGGTTCGGGCATGTCCAGCCCGTGTTCCCCTGTGATGGGGGCGGTTCGGGCATGTCCAGCCCGTGTTCCCCTGTGATGGGGCGGTTCGGGCATGTCCAGCCCGTGTTCCCCTGTGATGGGGCGGTTCGGCATGTCCAGCCCGTGTTCCCCTGTGATGGGGCGGTTCGGGCATGTCCAGCCCGTGTTCCCCTGTGATGGGGCGGTTCGGGCATGTCCAGCCCGTGTTCCCCTGTGATGGGGCGGTTCGGGCATGTCCAGCCCGTGTTCCCCTGTGATGGGGGCGGTTCGGGCATGTCCAGCCCGTGTTCCCCCTGATGGGGGCAGTTCGGGCAGGTCCAGCCCGTGTTCCCCCTGTGATGGGGCGGTTCGGGCATGTCCAGCCCGTGTTCCCCCTGTGATGGGGGCGGTTCGGGCATGTCCAGCCCGTGTTCCCCTGTGATGGGGGCGGTTCGGGCATGTCCAGCCCGTGTTCCCTGTGATGGGGGCGGTTCGGGCATGTCCAGCCCGTGTTCCCCTGTGATGGGGGCGGTTCGGGCATGTCCAGCCCGTGTTCCCCCTGTGATGGGGGTGGGTGGTTCGGGCATGTCCAGCCCGTGTTCCCCTGTGATGGGGCGGTTCGGGCATGTCCAGCCCGTGTCCCCTGTGATGGGGGCGGTTCGGGCATGTCCAGCCCGTGTTCCCCTGTGATGGGGCGGTTCGGGCATGTCCAGCCCGTGTCCCCTGTGATGGGGGCGGTTCGGGCATGTCCAGCCCGTGTTCCCCGGTGATGGGGATGGGCCAGGCGCAGCCGCTCCGCTCCCCGTCCCTGTTTCACTCCCAAAGGCTCAGTCAGCCCCCCCGCCACTCCCCCCGCGTCATGCACGAGTCCAGTGCTGCAAAGAAGAGAGGGAAAGGGGGGTGGGGGATGCCAAGAGCTGCTTTTATTTACATTCTTGGGGACAAACGGAGCAGGGGAACATGATAACAGATTCAGTTCTGTGGAGGCCGGTGGGGCGACAGGAATGGAGTTAGCCCCTCTCCCTTGGAGAGAAGGCTCTTAGACACCCACCTTTCTGATAATAGAGAAGAATATTTCTCTCTGCTCTAGGCAAATCCTGTTGGTTCTTCCCCCCTTGTTCCTCCCCTGCACCCTCAGTGAATTGGTCTGTTGCTCTACCCCTCCCCTAAGCTGTCCTATATAAACCCTTCTCCCCCGACCCGGTTCAGAGCTTCTCGTCCCTGGACCCCTTCAAGGAGAAGACGAATAAAGCTGTTCTTGGATCCCCAGACGAGGCTCCAAAGGCTTATATACTATACAATATACTGATATCTTCAGCAAGAGGCTCCAGGCCCACAGCTGTAGACAGGACACAGACACAATAGAGCTATAGTAAGAATATTGCTTACACATTTCAGATAGAACAGGATAGGTTGTATGCGTAGTTCTATACGTAACCTGGTGTGCTAAGAAACTAGAATTCTCATAGGTTAAGGAGTGGTTGTCCGAGTTTGTGTCTTAGCTTGTTGGGACAATCCTTTATAAGGTTTGTATTGGGGAGAGTTGTTGCTTTTCAGCCGTCAGCTTTTAGCCATTGGCTTTTGCCAGGGCTTTTAGCCATCTGCTCTTTGCCAGGCTTTTGCTTTGCTACTGCTTTGCTATTGCTTTACTGCGTGCCTTTTGAGACTGATGTGCTTTGTAATAAAAGGTGTTTTATAATAAATAACCTATTTAACTATTAGCTGCTTTGCTTGTTTAAGATAACCCGACAGAGTAGGAGCCAAGAGCTCCGGAGGTCCGAGAAGCTCACAGGGAGCAGCTGAGGATAACGGAGGGGAGAGATGTGAAAGGAGAAATAGGGAGAAGGGTGGACACTCCCTATGGGGAGATGAATGTGAGGCACTTGATCAGCAGCCTGGAATGGCTGGAGTTCCTGTGGGCTCTGTGAACACTCAGTGCCAGCACAACCACGAGGTGATAACCCCGTTCCTCATGGAGCGCAGAGCTGAGCGTGGGGCAGAGCAGGTCCCGTCAGGCCCTGGCCTGGGAATGACACTGGAGCCCCTCAAAACCTCCCTGGGAATCACCCCAGAGCCCCCAGCACTCCTTGTGCCCATCCCCGGGGCTTCCTGCCCCTCCCCCAGTGACTCTGTGGCTCTCCCAGTCCATCCCAGTCCCTCCCAGTGCCACCTCAGTTCATCCCACTGTCCCCATAGTCCCTCCCAGACCCTGCCCGTCCTTCTCAGTCAAATCCCAATCTATGCTCAGTCATTCCCAGCCTTCTCAGGCCACTCCCAGTCCTCCACCCTCTTTCCCAGTGCAACCCTAGTGCCTCCCAGTCCATTTCCAGTCCCTCTCAGTGCCACACCAGCCCTCTCCCATCTCTCCCATTGACCCCCAGTTTTTCCATCTCACTGTGGCCCTTGAGCTCCCAGCCCAGCCCCAGCTGCCTGCTCTGCTCTGTGATGGATTTCTACCCTGCCCAGATCCAGCTGAGGTGGTTCCAGGGCCAGCAGGAGCTCTCAGGGCACGTGGTGGCCACTGACCTGGTCCCCAATGGGGACTGGACCCACCAGCTCCTGGTGCTGCTGGAAATCCCTCACCCAGTGTGGGGTCACCTCCAGCTGCCAGGTGGAGCACGTGAGCCTGGAGCACCCCCTGAGCCAGCACTGGGGCACAGCCTGGACCCCACAGTGTTGGGGGCGTGGGGGAGGTACTGGGGGGGCCTGGGAGAGCAGTTGGGATGTGCTGGGAGCAACTGGGAGTGAGTTTGAGATAGCATGGTTCAAACTGGCAGTAGGGATGGGGGGAGTCTAGAAAGGCTGAGAGGGGGTTTGAAGGATGCTGGGGAGGGTGGGATGCGGTTCTGGGGGTGCTAGTGGGAACTGGGAGGGAGTTTGGGGTGCTGGGTGTAACTGGGAGGGATTTGAGTGAGCCTAGAGGGGCTGGCAGAAGATCTGGGATTGGAAAGCAGGGGCTGGGATGTGTGGGGAAGAGACTGGGAGGAGGCTTGGTGGGGCTGGAAAGGGACTGGGAGAGTGTTTAGGAGTCATGGGCAGTGGGGGGCAACTGGGATGGGGCTGTGGAATCCTTAGAGGCATAGGAGGGGCTTTTGTAGTTCCTGAGGGAAATGGGAAGAGATTGGAAGGACGTTTCAGGGAGTTCTGGGGGCGACTGGGAGGGTGCTTGGAGGGGCTTGGGATGTCTGCGAGAGGGTTTGGAACGTCATAATCCCTGTGGACCCCCCAGAGGCGCTGCTGGACACCGCCCACAGCAAGGCGCTGATGGGGATCAAGGGCTCCGTGTTGGGCTTCGTCTTGCTTGTGCTGGAGCTCGGCTTCTACCTGTGCAAGAAGGTGAGGGGGGATCCCGGAGCGTGTGTGCTCCCCCTGGGGCCCCAACTCGGTGTCACCCCCTTTTCTGTGCCCACAGAGCTCCTGACCCAGCAGTGGCTGCAGCCCCTCCCTGTGGCCTCAGGCCCAGCCAGGACCCCCTGCTCTGTCCCCGTGCTGATTTTCGGGAAGGTCGTATGTCCTCGCACAGTCCTGCTGTCGCTGTGCCCCCAACCGGCTGCTCCCAGTGATGCCAGTAAAGCTTCCCAGTTCATCTCGATCGCTTTATTGTGGGGCGGGACTGGGGAGGGACTTGGGGGGACCCCGCGGGGGGATCGTGTTTGGGCGGGGAGGGCGGGGTCCAGGTGGGGAACACTGGGTGCTGCGGGTCTGCCCAGCAACCGGTGAGTCATCAGAGCTGCTCTCCCTGATTGGCTGAATCTTCTTCATCGCATTGTCTGATTGGCTGAGGAGAGGCCCGGGAATGGAGAGAAGGAACAGGAGAGATCCCGCCCCGAGCAGCGAACGGGAACAACAGACCCAGCCTGGGCACAGGGAGGGAATTTATTACCAACCCAATCACAGCAGGACAAGGAGAAGGGAGAGAAATTTCTCCAACCCCTTCCCCCACCCAACAGGGATCACCAGGGCCACAGATCACCAGGGCTCTGCCCAAGGGGGTCACTGGGGATCATCCAACACCGATCCTCCCATGGGGGATGGAGCTGGAGCAGAGCACGAAGCTCTTCCCACACTTGGGGCACTCACAGGGCTTCCCTTAGTAGAGCCTCCGTTGGTGTCGGGTCAAGTGAGAGCTCTGTGAGAAGCTCTTCCCACACTCAGGACACTCGTAGGGCCTCTCCCCAGTGTGGAAGCGCTGGTGTCTTCTCAGGTGAGAGCTCCACCCAAAGCTCTTCCCACATTACAAGCAGGTGTAGGGCCGTTCCCCTGTGTGGATCACCTGGTGCTGCAGCAGAAAACAAATAGTCGTGAAGCTGTTTCCCCATTTCCTACACCCATAGCGCTTTTCCCCAGTGTGGATCCTCAGGTGCTGGATCAGGTTGGAGCTATGGCTGAATCCCTTCCCACATTCCCAACGCTCACAGGGCTTCTCCCCAGTGTGGATCCTCTGGTGCTGGATCAGATGGGACCTGCGGATGAAACCCTTCCCACATTCCAAACACTTGTGGGGCTTCTCCCCTCCATGAGGCTTCTCCACCAGCTCTGAGCTCTGCCTGCATCTCCGGCCGCCTTCCTGGCTCAGGGAGGGTCTTTCCTCCTCGCAGCTCCCTGCGCTGGGATTGCAGCCCCTCCTCCTGAGGGATCTCTGGAGCTTTTCGTCATTCTCCATCCCCTTAGGCCTTAGGAATGAAAAAGCTGGTTCTGGAGGGAAAAATAAGAAGAGCACACCATGGATTAGGAATTGCTCCTTGCCCAAGTTCATCTCAGGAAATCACTGGATATCTTGTATCTTTAAGAACCTCTAAAACCCCAAGATCCCAACTGAAAATTCTCCAAATCTTCACTTCTTTCCACTGATGATATAGCTGCTCCCATCAGTGAACCAGCTCTCAGCGTCCTTGAGCGATGTCCTTCAGATCCAGGTGACTGGAGTCGGTGGCTTCAATGGTCTCCAGGCAGTCGTGGATCACTGGTTTTCCCATACTCCTGATCTGGAAGTCCCAGGGCTGGAGCTGACATAAGAGCCTTCTTTAGTTGATTGAAGGCTTGTGTTGCTTCTGTTGTCCACTGAAGATCCCTGCTCCCTTCCGTGATTAAGGTATACAGGGGTTTAATGAACAATCCATAGTTATAAATCCAAAGTCTGCACCACCCCGTCATGCCTAGAAAGATTCTCACTTCTTTTACTGTCTGGGGTTTTGGGTTTGGCATATTGCTTCCTTACGGTCTTGCCCCAAGGTCCTTTGTCCAGCACTCACTTCATAGCCCAGGTAAATCACTGTTTGTTTCACCATCTGGGCTTTCTTTTGGGATACCCGATACCCTTGCAGGCCCAAAAAGTTTACAGGCTCACTGTCCAATTCACACACGCCTCTTGGGTCCGGGTGGCTATTAAGAGGTGATCCACACACTGAAGCAGCTGTCCTTCTCCTGGTGGGGGTTCCCAAGACTCCAAATCCTTTGCCAGCTGTTCTCCAAATACGGTAGGGAAGTTCTTGAACACCTGGAGTAGTACACACCATGTGAGCTGAGTTGTACCTCCAGTTTTGGGATTCTCCCATTAAATGCAAAAATTTTCTGGCTGGCTTCATGGAGAGGGAGGCAAAAGAAAGCATCCTTCAAATCTAAAACAGTAAACCAGGTTAGTTCATGTGTTTAAGAGTTAACAAAGTGTAAGGGTTAACAACCACAGGGTATAAATCCTCAGTTATCTTATTAACAGCTCTTAAATCTTGTACTAACCTGTATGATCTATCAGGCTTTTTCAGCAGCAAAATAGGAGTATTAAAATCAGATTGACACTCTTTTAATACTCCTATTTGCAAAACGTTTTCAATGATTGGGCTAATTCCTTCTCTGTCTTCCCTTTTCAAGGGATATTTTTTGACCCTTATCGATTGTTCTCCTTCTTTAAGCTGGATTTGTACTGGTGGAGCATTCTTTGCTCTCCCTGGTATATTAGAGGCCCACACTCCAGGGAACACCTGGTCTTTTATTTTCTTAATAATTTCTTCTTCATTTTCAATTTCAATTTTTTTTTGTTATTAGCATTAAGCGTAACAATTTAACATATTTTTGATCTTTTACCTCCAAACTAATTTCCCATTTTTAAATATTATCGTTAACCCAGCTGCTCTAGCAGATGCCTGCCCAAAAGTGCAGATGGAGCATTAGGCATATAAAAATAAATTAATTCCTTACTGTTTTCCTAATTTTTACTTTAATGGTTTGCAAAAATATGCTTTTCAGGTCGGCCAGTCGCCTTTTACATTT
>JAREIS010003393.1:0-15090 GCA_030060385.1 Muscicapa striata striata | reverse complement strand
TGAGGATTTCGGGAGCACGGAGATGGTGCCCAGGTAGATGAAGCGCCGGCAGGAAGGGCAGGATCGGCGGCGGCGGCGGCGGCGCGGAGCCCTCGGCCAGCAGCGAGCAGGCGGCGCCCGCCAGCGCGGCCAGGCCGGTCAGCAGCTGCAGCAGCATGGCCTGCGGGCAGGGAGGGAACTGGGGTTACTGGGGGGAAAGTCAGGGGGGAATGGAGGCTGAGATTCAGCTTGGAAGTGCAGGGAGGTGCAGGAAAATACGGTGTGGGATGTAGAGGAATTGCTCCAAAATTCAGCCTGAAATCCTGTGAAATTGTCCCCAAAATCCTGCCTGAAATCTCATGAGATCGCCCCAAAATCCAGCCTGAAATCCCATGGAATTGCCCTAAAATCCAGCCTGAAATCTCATGGAATTGCCCAAAAATCCAGCCTGAAATCCTGTGAAATTGTCCCCAAAATCCCATGAAATTGCCCCAAAAATCCAGCCTGAAATCCCATGAGATTGCCCTGAAATTCAGGCCAAAATCCAGCCCAAAATCCCGTGAAATTGTCCCCAAAATCCAGCCTGAAATCCCATGGGTTTGCCCCAAAATCCAGCCTGAAATCCCATGAGATCACCCCAAAATCCAGCCCAAAATTCCATGAAATTGCCCCAAAATCCAGCCCAAAATCCAGCCCAAAATCCCATGGAATTGCCCTAAAATCCAGCCTGAAATCCCATGAGATCGCCCTGAAATTCAGGCCAAAATCCAGCCCAAAATTCCGTGAAATTACCCCAAAATCCAGCACAAAATCCCATGGAATTGCCCTGAAATCCAGCCTGAAATCCTGTGAAATTGTCCCCAAAATCCAGCCCAAAATCCCGTGAAATTGCCCCAAAAATCCAGCCCAAAATCCCGTGAAATTGCCCCAAAAATCCAGCCTGAAATCCCACAGAATTCCCCAAAATCCAGCCTGAAATCCCATGGATATGCCCTGAAATTCAGGCCAAAATCCAGCCCAAAATCCCATGGAATTGCCCCAAAATCCAGCCTGAAATCCTGTGAAATTGTCCCCAAAATCCAGCCCAAAATCCTGTAAAATTGTCCCCAAAATCCCATGGAATTGCCCTAAAATCCAGCCTGAAATCCTGTGAAATTGCCCCCAAAATCCAGCCCAAAATCCCATGAAATTGCCCCAAAATCCAGCCCAAAATCCCATGGAATTGCCCTGAAATCCAGCCTGAAATCCTGTAATATTGCCCCAAAAATCCAGCCCAAAATCCCATGGAATTGCCCCAAAAATCCAGCCTGAAATCCCATGAAATCGCCCTGAAATTCAGGCCAAAATCCAGCTCAAAATCCCATGGGTCTGCCCCAAAAATCCAGCCTGAAATCCTCTGAAATTGCCCCAAAATCCAGCCTGAAATCTCATGGAATTGCCCCAAAAATCCAGCCTGAAATCCTGTGACATTGTCCCCAAAATCCCCTGAAATTGCCCCAAAAATCCAGCCTGAAATCCCATGAGATCGCCCTGAAATTCAGGCCAAAATCCAGCTCAAAATCCCATGGGTTTGCCCCAAAATCCAGCTCAAAATCCCATGGGTTTGCCCCAAAATCCAGCCTGAAATCCTGTAAAATTGTCCCAAAAATCCAGCCCAAAATCCCGTGAAATTGCCCCAAAACCCAGCCTGAAATCCCATGAGATTGCCCCAAAATCCAGCACAAAATCCCATGGAATTGCCCTAAAATCCAGCCTGGAATCCTGTGAAATTGTCCCCAAAATCCAGCCCAAAATCCCATGGAATTGCCCTAAAAATCCAGCCTGAAATCCCATGAGATCGCCCTGAAATTCAGGCCAAAATCCAGCTCAGAATCCCATGGGTCTGCCCCAAAAATCCAGCCTGAAATCCTCTGAAATTGCCCCAAAATCCAGCCTGAAATCCTGTGAAATTGCCCCAAAATCCAGCCCAAAATCCCGTGAAATTGCCCCAAAATCCAGCCTGAAATCCCATGAGATTGCCCCAAAATCCAGCACAAAATCCCATGGAATTGCCCTAAAATCCAGCCTGAAATCCTGTGAAATTGCCCCCAAAATCCAGCCCAAAATTCCATGAAATTGCCCCAAAATCCAGCCCAAAATCCCATGGAATTGCCCTAAAATCCAGCCTGAAATCCTGTAATATTGCCCCAAAAATGCAGCCCAAAATCCCACAGAATTCCCCAAAATCCAGCCTGAAATCCCATGGAATTGCCCCAAAATATCACGGAGTTACCCCAAAATCCAGCCTAAAATCCTGTAGAACCGGCCCAAAATCCAGCCCAAAATCCTGTAATATTGCCCAAAAATCCAACCCAAACTCCTGAAAATACTGCCCCAAAATCCAGCCTAAGAATCTCATGGAATTGTCACAAATTCCTGTGGAACTGCCCCAAAATCCAGCCCAAAAATCTCATGGAATTGTCCCAAAATCCAGCTCAAGATCCCACGGAACTGCCCCAAAATCCAGCCTGAAATGCTGTGAAATTGCCCCAAAATCCAGTCTGAAATCCCATGGAATTGCCCCAAAATCCAGCCCCAAATCCCGTGGAATTGCCTCAAAATTCAACCCAAAATCCCCTTGAAATATTTCCCGAAATTCTCCCCAAATCCACTGAAATTCCCTTGAAATTTTTCCTGAATTTCCCTCAAATCTGCTCAAAATTGCCCTGGGAGGGACTGGGAGTGAGATCATGAGGGCAAAACGGGACTGGGATGAACTGGGAGCACTGGAAGGGGGCGTGGCCTCACCGCTGCATCCCCTTTCCCGTCCCAACATGGCGGCACCGGAAGTTACCACAGAGACGGCGGCAGCCGCACTACCCGCCGCTTGGGGGCGCTCTGGCCCTCCCAACTCTATGGTTAGTCCTCCAGCACCGCCATTTCCCCCGATTTTCCTTTCCAACATGGCGGCACCGGAAGTTACCACAGAGACTGCAGCCGCTCCGCCCGCCGCTTGGGGGCGCTCTGGCCCTCCTAACTCTATTGTTAGTCCTCCAGCACCATTTCCCCCCGATTTTCCTTTCCAACATGGCGGCACCGGAAGTTACCACCGAGACTGCAGCCGCTCCGCCCGCCGCCTGGGGGCGCTCTGGCCCTCCCACCTCCCAACTCTATGGTTAGTCCTCCAGCGCAGCCATTTTTTTTCCCGATTTTTTTTTTCCTCCCGAACGCCCAAATTGGGGATTTTGTCACCTGTCCCTTGGAGCAGCCGGCGCGCAGCAGCAGGGCCATGTCCCCCAGCTCGTGGGGCAGCTCGTGCAGCAGCACGGACAGCGCTGTCAGCGTCCCCCGGGCGGGGCCCCCCCAAAACGCCGCCCCCAGGGCGAGCCCGTCGGTGAAGTTGTGGGCGGCGTCGGCGGCCAGGTTCAGGTACCCCGATACCGCCATGGCTGTGCCAAAAAAAACCGCCCCAAATCAGCTCAAAATCAGCCTGGAATCGGCCCAAAGTCACCCCAAAATCAGCCTCAAAATCATCCTGAAATCGGCCCAAAGTCACCCCAAAATCAGCCTCAAAATCATCCTGAAATCGGCCCAAAGTCACCCCAAAATCAGCCCCAAAATCATCCCGGAATTAGCCCAAAGTCACCCCAAAATCAGCCCCAAAATAATCCCAAAATCAGCCCAAAGTCTCCCCAAAACAGCCCCAAAATCATCCCGAAATCAGCCCAGAGTCACCCCAAAATCAGCCCCAAAATCATCCCGAAATCAGCCCAAAGTCACCCCAAAATCAGCCCCAAAATCATCCCGGAATTAGCCCAAAATCAGCCCCAAAATCAGCCCAAAGTCACCCCAAAATCAGCCCCAAAATAATCCTGGAATCAGCCCAAAGTCACCCCAAAATCAGCCCCAAAATCAGCCCAAAGTCACTCCAAAATCAGCCCCAAAATCACCCCGAAATCAGCCCAAAGTCACCCCAAAATCAGCCCCAAAATAATCCCGAAATCAGCCCAAAGTCACCCCAAAATCAGCCCCAAAATAATCCCGAAATTGGCCCAAAGTCACCCCAAAATCAGCCCAGAGTCACCCCAAAATCAGCCCCAAAATAATCCCGAAATTGGCCCAAAGTCACCCCAAAATCAGCCCAAAGTCACCCCAAAATCAGCCCCAAAATAATCCCGAAATCGGCCCAAAGTCACCCCAAAATCAGCCCCAAAATAATCCTGAAATCGGCCCAAAGTCACCCCAAAATCAGCCCCAAAATCATCCCGAAATCAGGCCAAAGTCACCCCAAAATCAGCCCCAAAATAATCCCGAAATTGGCCCAAAGTCACCCCAAAATCAGCCCAGAGTCACCCCAAAATCAGCCCCAAAATAATCCCGAAATTGGCCCAAAGTCACCCCAAAATCAGCCCAAAGCCATCCCAAAATCAGCCCCAAAATCATCCCGAAATCAGCCCAAAGTCACCCCAAAATAATCCCGAAATCAGCCCCAAAATCATCCTGAAATCGGCCCAAAGTCACCCCAAAATCAGCCCCAAAATCAGCCCAAAGTCACCCCTAAATCAGCCCCAAAATCATCCCGAAATTGGCCCCAAAATAATCCCGAAATCGGCCCAAAGACATCCTAAAATCAGCCCCAAAATCATCCCGAAATTGGCCCAAAGTCACCCCAAAATCAGCCCAAAGCCTCCCCAAAACCAGCCTAAAGCCATCCCAAAATCAGCCCAAATTCACCCTGAAATTATCCCCAAAATCACTCTCAGAAAATTACCCCAAGGTCACCCCGAAATCACCTCTAGAACACCCCAAAGTCACCCCAAAATTATCCCAGAATCACCCGAAATTATCCCAAATTTACTCCCAAAGTCACCCCAAAATTATCCCAAAATGATTCCCAGATCAGCTCCCAAATCACCCCAAAATCACCTTGAAAAAACCCCAAAAGTCACCCCAAAATCAGCCCCAAAATTATCCCCAAAGTCACCCCAAAATTATCCCAAAATCACCCAAAAATTATCCCAAAATTATCCCCAAATTATCCCAAAATTATCCCAAAATCACCCCAAAATTATCCTAAATTTACTCCCAAAGTCACCACAAAATTATCCCAAAATCACCCAAAAATTATCCAAAAATTATCCCCAAAGTCACCCCCAAATTATCCCCAAATCAGCCCCAAAGTCACTCCCAAATCCCCCTGAATGTCCCCAAATCTTCAATGTCCCCAAATGTCCCCAAATCCTCCCAAATCCCCGAATGTCCCCAATGTCCCAAATCCCCCAAATGTCCCCAAATCCCCAAAATGTCCCCAAATCCCCCTCAAATCCCCCCAATGTCCCCAAATGTCCCCAAATCCCCAAAATATCCCCAAACGTCCCCAAATCCCCTCAATGACCCCAGTGTCCCCAATCCCCAAATGGTCCCCAAATGTCCCCAATGCCCCAAATGTCCCAAAGCTCCCCAATGTCCCCAAATGTCCCCAAATGTCCCCAAGATGTCCCCAATGTTCCAAATCCTCCAATGTCCCCAATGTCCCAAATGTCCCCAAGATGTCCCCAATGTCCCAAATCCTCCAATGTCCCCAATATCCCAAATGTCCCCAAATTGTCCCCAAGATGTCCCCAATGTCCCAAATGTCCCCAAGATGTCCCCAATGTTCCAAATCCTCCAATGTCCCCAATGTCCCAAATGTCCCCAAGTGTCCCCAAGATGTCCCCAAGATGTCCCCAATGTCCCAAATCCTCCAATGTCCCCAATGTCCCCAAATGTCCCCAAAATGTCCCCAATGTCCCCAAATGTCCCAAAGCCCCCCAATGTCCCCAATATCCCAAATGTCCCCAAATGTCCCCAATGTCCCCAAATGTCCCAAAGCCCCCCAATGTCCCCAATATCTCAAATGTCCCCAAATTGTCCCCAATGTCCCCAAATGTCCCAAAGCCCCCCAATGTCCCCAATATCCTAAATGTCCCCAAGTGTCCCCAAATGTCCCCAATGTCCCCAACCCCCCGAATGTCCCCAATGTCCCCAAGTGTCCCCAAATGTCCCAAATGTCCCCAAGATGTCCCCAATGTCCCCAATCCTCCAATCCCCCCCAATGTCCCCAAGTGTCCCCAAATGTCCCCAAATGTCCCCAAGCTGTCCCCAATGTCCCCCCCCGTGTCCCCTCCCCCTCACCGGCTCTGTCCCCTCTGTCCTGGCTCCTCCTGTGCTGCCTTTGTCCCCTTTGTCCCCTTTGTCCCCCCTTTGTCCCCCGGGTGTCGCCCTCGGCCTCGTCCTCGCTGGAGCTCAGCTTGGCCTTGGGGCCTGCCAGGGACAATGACAAAAGGGACACTAAATTCAGAATACAGAGAATCCAAAAAATCCCAAAAGTGACACGAAATTCTGAATTGAGAAACAAAAAAAATAAAAGTGACACAAAATTCTGAATAGAGAAACAAAAAAAGTGACACAAAATTCAGAATAGAGAAACAAAAAATAAACAAAAGTGACACAAAATTCAGAATAGAGAAACAAAAAAATAAAAGTGACACAAAATTCTCAATAGAGAAACAAAAAAAAATAAAAGTGACACAAAATTCTGAATAGAAAAAAAAATAAAAGTGACACAAAATTCTGAATAGAGAAACAAAAAAAATCCAAAATTGACACAAAATTCTCAATAGAAAAAAATAAAAGTGACACAAAATTCAGAATAGAAAAAAAAAAAATCCAAAAGTGACACAAAATGCAGAATAGAGAAACAAAAAAATAAAATTGACACAAAATTCAGAATAAAGAAACAAAAAAAAAAATAAAATTGACACAAAATTCAGAATAGAGAAACAAAAAAATAAAATTGACACAAAATTCAGAATAGAGTAAAAAAAATAAAAGTGACACAAAATTCAGAATAGAGTAAAAAAATAAAAGTGACACAAAATTCAGAATAGAGAAACAAAAAAATAAAATTGACACAAAATTCAGAATAGAGAAACAAAAAAAAAAAATAAAAGTGACACAAAATTCAGAATAGAGAATTCAAAAAATCAAAATTGACACAAAATTCGGAATAGAGAAAAGAAAAATAAAAGTGACACAAAATTCAGAATAGAGAAACAAAAAAAATAAAATTGACACAAAATTCTGAATAGAGCAACAAAAAAAGCCAAAAATCCGACCCAGAGCACCAAAAAAAGCCAAATTTAACCCAAAATCCATCCCAGAATCGACACAAAACCCACACTAAAAACCCCAAAAACCCCCAAAATCAACCCCAAAATCCAATCCAGAGCAACAAAAAACCCACAAAAATCAACCCCAAAAACCTCCAAAAAACAAAAAAACCCCCAAAATCCAATTCAGAGCACAAAAAACCCCTGAAAAATCCACCCCAAGTCACCAAAAAATCCCAAATCCACCCCAAATCTGTTCCCCTTCCAAATCCCTGGGGTTTTTTTTTTCCCAAAATTCCCCCTTTCCCCCCTAAACCCCAATTTTTTTTCCCAAACCCACCATTTTTTCCCCCAAAACTCCATTTTCCCCCCAAATCCTCATTTCCTCCCAAAATCCCCATTTTTTTTGCCAAAATCCCCATTTTTCCCCAAAATTTTCCCCCCAAAAAATCCCCATTTTTCCCAAAATCCCCTTTTCTTTCCTCCCCAAACCCCCTTTTCCCCCAAATTCCCATTTTCCCCCAAATCCTCATTTCCCCCCAAAATCCCCATTTTTTTGCCAAAACCCCAATTTTCCCCCAAAATTTTCCTCCCCAAAAATCCCCATTTTTTCCCCAAAAATCCCCATTTTATCCCCCCAAAAACCCCCATTTTTACCCCCAAAAATCCCCATTTTCCCCCCAAAAATTCTAATTTCCCCCAAAATCCCCAATTTTCCCAAAATCCCCATTTTCCCAAATCCCCATTTTTACCCCCAAAAATTCCCATTTTCCCCCCAAAAATCTCCATTTTTTACCCCCCAAAATCCTCATTTTTATCCCCCCAAAAATCCCCATTTTTCCCAAAAAAATCCCCATTTTCCCCCCAAAAAATCTCCATTTTTTGCCCCCCAAAAATCCCCATTTTTCCCCCCAAAATTCCCATTTTTTCACAAAAATCCCCATTTTCCCCCCAAAAATTCTCATTTCCCCCAAAATCCCCAATTTTCCCAAAACCCCCATTTTCCCCCCAAATCCCCATTTTCCCCCCAAAAATCCCCATTTTACCCCCCAAAATCCCCATTTCCCCCAAAATTCTCATTTCCCCCAGAAATCCCTAATTTTCCCAAAATCCCCATTTTCCCCCAAATCCCCATTTTTACTCCCAAAAATTCCCATTTTTCCCTCAAAAATCCCCATTTTCCCCCCCAAAAATCCCCATTTTTACCCCCAAAAAATCCCCATTTTCCCCCAAAAAATTCTCATTTCCCCCCCAGAAATCCCCAATTTTCCCAAAATCCCCATATCACCCCCAAAAACCCCTATTTTCACCCCCAAAAAACCCCATTTCCCCCAAAATCCCCATTTTTTCCCCCAAACCCCATTTTTTTCCCCAAAATCCCTATTTTCCCCCCCAAAAATCCCCATTTTTACCCCCAAAAATCCCCATTTTTTCCCCCAAAATCCCCATTTTTCCCCCAAAAAATCTCCATTTTTTACCGCCCAAAATCCTCATTTTTATCCCCCCAAAAACCCCCATTTTCCCCCCCAAAAATCCCAATTTTTTTCCCAAAACCTCCATTTTCCCCCAAAAATCCCCATTTTCCCCCCCAAAAATCCCCATTTTTCCCCAAAATCCCCATTTCCCCCCAAATCCCCATTTTTACTCCCAAAAAATCCCCATTTTTACCCCCCAAAATTCCCCATTTTTTCCCAAAAATCCCCATTTTTACCCCCAAAAATCCCCATTTTCCCCCCAAAAATTCTCATTTCCCCCCCCAAAATCCCCATTTTCCCCCCAAAATCCCATTTTTACCCCCAAAAATTCCATTTTTACCCCAAAATCCCCATTTTTCACAAAATCCCCATTTTACCCCCAAAACCCCATTTTCCCCCAAAATTCTCATTCCCCCAGAAATCCCCAATTTTCCCAAAATCCCCATTTTTTCCCAAAATCCCCATATCACCCCAAAACCCCATATCACCCCAAAACCCTATTTTCACCCCCAAAAAACCCCATTTCCCCAAAATCCCCATTTTTTTCCCAAAATTCATATTTCACCCCAAAATCCCCATTTTTATCCCTCCAAAATCTCCATTTCCCCCTCAAAAAATCCCCATTTTCCCCAAAATCCCCATTTTATTCCCCAGAATTCCCATTTTTTCCCAAAAATCCCCATTTTTACCCCCAAAAATCCCCATTTTCCCCCCAAAAATCCCCATTTTATCCCCCAAAAACCCATTTTCCCCAAAAATCCCCATTTTTTCCCAAAACCTCCATTTTTCCCCCCCAAAAATCCCCATTTTACCCCAAAAACTCTCATTTCCCCCCTCGCAAAATCCCCAATTTTCCCAAAATCCCCATTTTCCCCCCAAATCCCCATTTTTCCCCCCAAAAAATTTCCATTTTTCCCCCCAAAATCCTCATTTTAATCCCGTTTTTCCCCCAAACTATTTTCCCAAAATCCATTTTCCCCCAAAATCCATTTTCCCCCAAATCCGTTTTCCCCAAAATCCGTTTTCCCCCAAAATCCATTTTTCAACCCCTTACAAATCCCATTTTCCCCAAATCATTTCCCCAAAATCCATTTCTCCCAAAATCCCCATTTTTACCCCAAAATCCCATTTACTTCCCAAAATCCCCATTTTTACCTCCAAAAATCCCCATTTTCCCCAAAATTCTCATTTCCCCCAGAAATCCCTAATTTTCCCAAAATCCCCATTTTCCCCCCAAATCCCCATTTTTCCCCCCCAAAAAATCCCCATTTTTTCACAAAAATCCCCATTTTATCCCTCCAAAAATCCCCATTTTTACTCCCAAAAATCCCCATTTTCCCCCCAAAAATTCTAATTTCCTCCCCCAAAATCCCTTAATTCTTCCCAAAATCCCCATTTTCCCCCCAAATCCCCATTTTTTCCCCAAAATTCCCCATTTTACTCCCCAAAATCCCCATTTTTTTCACAAAAATCTGTGTCCCCATTTTCTCCCAAAATTCTAATTTCCCAAAAATCCCCAATTTTCTCCAAAACCCCCATTTTTCCCCAAATCCCCATTTTACTCCCAAAATCCCCATTTTCCCAAAATCCCCATTTTTACCCTCAAATCCCCATTTTTCCCCAAAAAAATCCCATTTTTACCCTTCAAAATCCATTTTTCCCCCCCAATCTCCATTTTCTCCCCTAAAATTTTCATTTCAAAATCCCCATTTTTCCCAAAATCCCCATTTTTCCCAAAATCCCCATTTTTCAGCCCAAATCTGACCGTGGCTGTGGCCGTGGCCGTGTCCCCCGCAGTGCCTGACCCCCAACTCCACGGCCAGGAATGTCACTATCCCTGCCAGGACCCAAAGCCCCACGGACAGAGCCTGACCTGGGGGGGAAATGGGAGCAGGAATGTCACTATCCCTGCCAGGACCCAAAGGCCCACGGAGAGAGCCTGACCTGGGGGGGAAATGGGGTAAGAAATGGGGAAAATGGGAGCAGGAATGTCACTATCCCTGCCAGGACCCAAAGGCCCACGGAGAGAGCCTGACCTGGGGGAAATGGGGAAAAATGTGGAAAATTGGGAGCAGGAATGTCACTATCCCCTGCCAGGACCCAAAGGCCAACGGACAGAGCCTGACCTGGGGGAAATGGGGTAAGAAATGGGGAAATGGGAAAATGGAAAAAATGGGGGAAAATGGGAAAAAAATGGGGAAAAAATGGAAAAATGGGGGAAAATGTGAAAAAATGGGGAAAAAAGGGGAAAATGGGGGAAAAATGGGGGAAAAAGGGAAAATTGGGGAAAATGGAAAAGAAATGGGGAAAAATGGAGGAAAATGGAGAAAAAATGGAGGGAAAAGAGGAAGAAAATGGGAAAATAATGGGGGAAAATGGGAAAAATGGGAGCAGGAATGTCACTATCCCTGCCAGGACCCAAGCCCACGGACAGAGCCTGACCTGGGGGAAAATGGGGAAAAATGGGGAAAATGGGAGCAGGGAATGTCACTATCCCTGCCAGGACCCAAAGGCCCACGGACAGAGCCTGACCTGGGGGGAAATGGGGAAAAATGGGGAAAATGGGAGCAGGAATGTCACTATCCCTGCCAGGACCCAAAGGCCCACGGAGAGAGCCTGACCTGGGGGGGAAATGGGAGCAGAATGTCACTATCCCTGCCAGGACCCAAAGGCCAACAGAGAGAGCCTGACCTGGGGGGGAAATGGGGAAAAAATGGGAAAAATGGGAGCAGGAATGTCACTATCCCTGCCAGGACCCAAAGGCCCACGGAGAGAGCCTGACCTGGGGGGGAAATGGGAGCAGGAATGTCACTATCCCTGCCAGGACCCAAAGGCCCACGGAGAGAGCCTGACCTGGGGGAAATGGGGTAAGAAATGGGAAAAATGGGAGCAGGAATGTCACTATCCCTGCCAGGACCCAAAGGCCCACGGAGAGAGCCTGACCTGGGGGGGAAATGGGGAAAAATGGGAGCAGGAATGTCACTATCCCTGCCAGGACCCAAAGCCCACGGACAGAGCCTGACCTGGGGGAAATGGGGAAAATTTGGGAAAATGGGAAAAATGGAAAAAATGGGGAAAATGGAAAAAATGGGGAAAAAAATGGGAAAAAAATGGGGAAAATGGGAAAAAAATGGGAAAAAAAGGGAAAATGAGGGGAAAAAGGGAAAATGGGGGAAAAAAGGAAAAATGGGGAAAATGGGGAAAATGGGAGAAAAATTGGAAAACTGAGGAAAAACTGGGGGAAAAATGGGGAAAAAATGAGAAATGGGAAAAAAATGGGGAAAAATAGGGAAAATGGGAAAATTGGGAAAAAACTGCATCAAAATGGGGGAAAATGGGCCCAAAATGGACAAAAATTGCATTAAAATGGGGAAATGGCCTAAAATGGCAAAATGGCCCCAAATTGTCACCAAATGGCCCCAAAGTGGCTCAAATCCCAAACTGCCCCAAAATTGTCCCCAGGTGTCCCCAAATTGTCCCCAAGGTGTCCCCAAGTGTCCCCAGGCTCTCACCGTGCCCATGGTGGGAGTGCCCGTGGCCCTCGTGGTGCTCATGGGGGGCTGTGGGGACAAAAAGGGGTCCCCAAATGTCCCCAAACCACCCCCAATCTGTCCCAAAGTCATCCCAAAGTGTCCCAAAATTGTCCCCAAGGTGTCCCCAAGGTGTCCCAGTGTCCCCAAAGTGTCCCCAAGCCACTTAAAGCCACCCCAAATCCCCACAAAACCGTCAAAAAGCCCCCTAAAACCCCCCCAAACCAACCCCAAACTGTCCCAAAATTGTCCCCAAGGTGTCCCCAGGGTGTCCCCAAGGTGTCCCCCAAGTGTCCCCAGGGTGTCCCCAAGGTGTCCCCAGGTGTCCCCAGGCTCTCACCGTGCCCATGGTGGGAGTGCCCGTGGCCCTCGTGGTGCTCGTGGGGGGCTGTGGGGACAAAAAGGGGTCCCCAAAGTGTCCCCAAACCTCCCAAAACCGACCCAAACCTCCCTAAAATACCCCAAAATTGTCCCCAAGGTGTCCCCGTGTCCTCAAACTGTCCCCAAGCCCCCTAAAGCCACCCCCAATCACCCCCTAAAGCCACCCCAAACCACCCTGACATTCGCCCAAAATTGTCCCAAAGTGTCCCGAAGGTGTCCCAGTGTCCCCAAAATGTCCCCAAAACCACCCCTGACTGTCCCAAAATCATCCCACAGTGCCCCAAATTTTACCAAAACTGTCCCAAATTGTCCCCAGGTTGTCCCCAGGTGTCTCCAAAGTGTCCCCAAGGTGTCCCAGTGTCCCCAAAGTGTCCCCAAGCCCCCTAAAACTGCCCCAAAACCTCCTAAACCCCCCAAAACAACCCCAGATCACCCCAAAGCCACCCCAAACTGTCCCAAAATTGTCCCAAAATTGTCCCCCAGGGTGTCCCCAAGGTGTCCCCAGGGTGTCCCCAGGCTCTCACCGTGCCCATGGTGGGAGTGCCCGTGGCCCTCGTGGTGATCATGGGGGGCTGTGGGGACAAAAAGGGGTCCCCAAACCTCCCAAAACCGACCCAAACCTCCCTAAAATACCCCAAAATTGTCCCCAAGGTGTCCCCGTGTCCTCAGACTGTCCCCAAGCCCCTTAAAGCCACCCCAAACCACCCTGACATTCTCCCAAAATTGTCCCAAAGTGTCCCCAAGGTGTCCCAGTGTCCCCAAAATGTCCCCAAAATCACCCCCTGACTGTCCCAAAATCATCTCACAGTGCCCCAAATTTTCCCAAAACTGTCCCAAATTGTCCCCAGGTGTCCCCAAGCCCCCTAAAACTGCCCCAAAACCTCCTAAAACCCCCCAAAACAACCCCAGATCACCCCAAAGCCACCCTAAACTGTCCCAAAATTGTCCCAAATTGTCCCCAGGGTGTCCCCAGGTGTCCCCAAGTGTCCCCAGGTGTCCCCAGGGTGTCCCCAGGGTGTCCCCAGGCTCTCACCGTGCCCATGGTGGGAGTGCCCGTGGCCCTCGTGGTGATCATGGGGGGCTGTGGGGACAAAAAGGGGTCCCCAAAGTGTCCCCAAGGTGTCCCAGTGTCCCCAAAGTGTCCCCAAGCACCTTAATGTCACCCCAAACCCCAAAAACCAACCCAAATCGCCCATAAACCACCCCAAAACCCCCAAATCACTCCCAAAGTGTCCCAAAATTGCCCTAGAGTGTCCCCAAGGTGTCCCCAGGGTGTCCCCAGGGTGTCCCAGTGTCCCCAAAGTGTCCCCAAGCCCCCTAAAACTGCCCCAACACCACCCCAGATCCTCCAAAAACCACCCCAAACCCCCCCCAGATCGCCCCCAAACTGTCCCAAAATTGTCCCAGAGTGTCCCCAGGGTGTCCCCAGTGCTGTCACCCACCCAGGGCGTGGGGGATGAGGTGCAGGAAGGCGTCCCCCAGCAGCCCCCCCGCAGCGAAGCTCAGCAGCAGCCGCAGCAGCCCCCGGCGCCGGGGGGAGCCCGAATCGGGCGGGAGCAGGAGCAGCACCAGGTGTGGGGCCAGGGACACCCCCAGAGCTGCCCCCAGGGTCTGCCAGGGACACAAACCAAACAAACAATGGGGGTTGGGGGGGAGAAATGGGGAAAAAAATGGGATTTTGGGGGGAGAAATGGGGGTTTGGGGGAAAAAACCGGGGAGTCTGGGGGTGGGAAAATGGGGATTTGGGGGAAATGGGGTTTGGGGGTAAAATGGGGGTTTGGGGGCTATGGGGGGTCTCAGAGGGGATTTGGGGTCACTAAAAGGGGATTTGAGGGGTCCCAGGGGATTTTGGGGATCTCAAACAAAATTTGGGGGTCTCAGAAAGGATTTGGGGTCACAAAAAGGAAATTTGGGGGTCCTACACAAAATTTGGGGGTCCCAGGGGGATTTGGGGTCTCACAAAATGGGGATTTTGGGATCTCAGATGGGGTTTGGGGGATCCCAGACAGGATCTGGGGGTCCTATGGGGATCTGGGGTCACAAAAAGGGGATTTGGGGGTCCCAGGGGGATTTTGGGGTCCCAGGGGATTTGGGGGTCCCAGGGGGATTTGGGGAGCCCGACCGGGCGGGAGCAGGAGCAGCACCAGGTGTGGGGCCAGGGACACCCCAGAGCTGCCCCAGCGTCTGCCAGGGACACAAACCAAACAAACAATGGGGTGTGGGGGAGAAATGGGGGTTTGGGGAAAAAACGGGGTTGGGGGAAAACGGGAGTTTGGGGGTGGGAAAATGGGGGTTTGGGGGAAATGGGGGTTTGGGGGTAAAATGGGGATTTGGGGTCACTAAAAGGGGATTTAGGGGGTCCCAGGGGGATTTGGGGATCCCAGGGGATTTGGGGTCACTAAAAGGATTTTGCGGGTCCCAGGGGGATTTGGGGATCCTAGGGGGATTTGGGGTCACAAAAGGAAATTTGGGGTCCTAGGGGGATTTTGGGGGTCCCAGGGGGATTTTGGGGTCCCAGGGGATTTGGGGGAGCCCGACCGGGCGGAGCAGGAGCAGCACCAGGTGTGGGGCCAGGGACACCCCCAGAGCTGCCCC
>JAREIS010003391.1:0-14586 GCA_030060385.1 Muscicapa striata striata | reverse complement strand
AAGTGCCTAGGCTTCCAATGTGCATCTTTAGTCTGGGAGAAAACATTGGTTTGGATTTCAGGCGCCAGTCTCAGGACAGCCCTGCATAAAATGGCCATTTTCTGTGAAATAAAATCACTCACCATTTTTAATATCATTTAGAGGAGCTTTGGCTCTCCAAACAGCCAGGAGTCTCAGGCCAAGGGCCCTGGAAACAAACACTGGACATTTTACTCTGAAATAAACCACACCCTCCCAATTTCTTAATACAAGTTTGGAGGAAGATATTGTCTCTCCAAAAGTAGCCAGGATTATATACGGTGGCATGTTTAGTTTGGGAGAAATTCTGATTGCTTCGAATCGGAGGTTTCAGATGCCCAGTCTCAGGCCAAGGGCCCTGGATATGAACATTTGCAATTTTCCCTCTGTAAAAACCACACCCTCCCAGTTTCTTAATATCATTTAGGAGGAAGATCCAGTCTCTTCAAAAGCAGCCAAGGTTCCAAGAGGTTGCATCTTTAGTCTGGGAGAAATCCTGATCCATTCGGAATTTTAGCTGTCAGACGCCCAGTCTCAGCCCAATTGCCCTGGCTACGAACATGGGCAATTTTCCCTCTGAAAAAAACCATAATCTTTAGTCTGGGAGAAATCCTGATCCGTTCGGAATTTTAGCTGTCAGACGCCCAGTCTCAGGCCGGGCCCTGGAAACAAACACTGGACATTTTACTCTGAAATAAACCACACCCTCCCAATTTCTTAATACAAGTTTGGAGGAAGATATTGTCTCTCCAAAAGTAGCCAGGATTATATACGGTGGCATGTTTAGTTTGGGAGAAATTCTGATCCATTCGGAATTTGAGGTTTCAGACGGCCTGTCTCAGGCCAAGGGCCCTGGATATGAACATTGGCCATTTTCCCTCTGTAAAAACCACACCCTCCCAGTTTCTTAATACACTTTAAAAGGAAGATCCAGTCTCTTCAAAAGCAGCCAAGGTTCCAAGAGGTTGCATCTTTAGTCTGGGAGAAATCCTGATCCATTCGGAATTTTAGCTGTCAGACGCCCAGTCTCAGCCCAATTGCCCTGGCTACGAACATGGGCAATTTTCCCTCTGAAAAAAACCATACCCTACCAGTTTCTTAATACCAGTTTGGAGGTAGTGTTGGTCTCTCCAAAAGTAGCCAGGCTTCTAACTGGCATCTTTAGTCTGGGAGAAAACATTAGGTTTGGAATTTTAGCAGGCCGAAGCCCAGTCTCAGGATCATGCCCCTGCATGCAAAGAAGGGCCTATTTCTCTGTGAAATAAAGATCACTTCACCACTTTTGTAATATCCATTTAGAGGAGGCTTTTGGCTCTCCATGAACAGCCAGAGTTCTCAGTGTTAGTATTTTTAGTCTGGGAGAAATCCTGATCCATTCGGAATTTGAGCTGTCAAACGCCCAGTCTCAGGCCAAGGGCCCTGGAAACAAACACTGGACATTTTACTCTGAAATAAACCACACCCTCCCAATTTCTTAATACAAGTTTGGAGGAAGATATTGTCTCTCCAAAAGTAGCCAGGATTATATACGGTGGCATGTTTAGTTTGGGAGAAATTCTGATTGCTTCGGAATCTGAGGTTTCAGATGCCCAGTCTCAGGCCAAGGGCCCTGGATATGAACATTTTTTTTTCCCTCTGTAAAAAACCACACCCTCCCAGTTTCTTAATATCATTTAGGAGGAAGATCCAGTCTCTTCAACAGCAGCCAAGGTTCCAAGAGGTTGCATCTTTAGTCTGGGAGAAATCCTGATCCATTCGGAATTTTAGCTGTCAGACGCCCAGTCTCAGCCCAATTGCCCTGGCTACGAACATGGGCAATTTTCCCTCTGAAAAAAACCATACCCTACCAGTTTCTTAATACCAGTTTGGAGGTAGTGTTGGTCTCTCCAAAAGTAGCCAGGCTTCTAACTGCTGGCATCTTTAGTCTGGGAGAAAACATTAGGTTTGGAATTTTAGCAGGCCGAAGCCCAGTCTCAGGATCATGCCCCTGCATGCAAAGAAGGGCCTATTTCTCTGTGAAATAAAGATCACTTCACCACTTTTGTAATATCCATTTAGAGGAGGCTTTTGGCACTCCATGCACAGCCAGGGTTCTCAGTGGTGGCAGTTTTAGTCTGGGAGAAATCCTGATTGCTTCGAATTTGAGGTTTCAGACGCCCAGTCTCATGCCAAGCGCCCTGGATATGAACATTGGCCATTTTCCTCTGTAAAAACCACAACCTCCCAGTTTCTTAATACCATTTAGGAGGAAGATACAGTCTCTCCGAAAGTAGCCAGGGTTCTCAGTGGTGACATCTTTAGTCTGGGAGAAATCCTGATCCGTTCGGAATTTTAGCTGTCAGACGCCCAGTCTCAGGCCAAGGCCCTGGAAACAAACACTGGACATTTTACTCTGAAATAAACCACACCCTCCCAGTTTCTTAATACAAGTTTGGAGGAAGATATTGTCTCTCCAAAAGTAGCCAGGATTATATACGGTGGCATGTTTAGTCTGGGAGAAATCCGGACTGTTTCGAATTTGCGGTTTCAGATGCCCAGTCTCAGGCCAAGGGCCCTGGATATGAACATTTGCAATTTTCCCTCTGTAAAAACCACACCCTCCCAGTTTCTTGATATCATTTAGGAGGAAGATCCAGTCTCTTCAAAAGCAGCCAAGGTTCTAAGAGGTTGCATCTTTAGTCTGGGAGAAATCCTGATCCGTTCGAATTTTAGCTGTCAGACGCCCAGTCTCAGGCCAAGGGCCCTGGAAACAAACACTGGACATTTTACTCTGAAATAAACCACACCCTCCCAATTTCTTAATACAAGTTTGGAGGAAGATATTGTCTCTCCAAAAGTAGCCAGGATTATATACGGTGGCATGTTTAGTTTGGGAGAAATTCTGATTGCTTCGAATCGGAGGTTTCAGATGCCCAGTCTCAGGCCAAGGGCCCTGGATATGAACATTTGCAATTTTCCCTCTGTAAAAACCACACCCTCCCAGTTTCTTGATATCATTTAGGAGGAAGATCCAGTCTCTTCAAAAGCAGCCAAGGTTCCAAGAGGTTGCATCTTTAGTCTGGGAGAAATCCTGATCCATTCGGAATTTTAGCTGTCAGACGCCCAGTCTCAGCCCAATTGCCCTGGCTACGAACATGGGCAATTTTCCCTCTGAAAAAAACCATACCCTACCAGTTTCTTAATACCAGTTTGGAGGTAGTGTTGGTCTCTCCAAAAGTAGCCAGGCTTCTAACTGCTGGCATCTTTAGTCTGGGAGAAAACATTAGGTTTGGAATTTTAGCAGGCCGAAGCCCAGTCTCAGGATCATGCCCCTGCATGCAAAGAAGGGCCTATTTCTCTGTGAAATAAAGATCACTTCACCACTTTTGTAATATCCATTTAGAGGAGGCTTTTGGCTCTCCATGAACAGCCAGAGTTCTCAGTGTTAGTATTTTTAGTCTGGGAGAAATCCTGATCCATTCAGAATTTGAGGTTTCAGACGCCCAGTCTCCGGCCAAGGGCCCTGGATATGAACATTGGCCATTTTACTCTGAAATAAACCACACCCTCCCTATTTCTCAATAGAAGTTTGGAGGAAGATATTGTCTCTCCAAAAGTAGCCAGGATTATATACGGTGGCATGTTTAGTTTGGGAGAAATTCTGATCCATTCAGAATTTGAGGTTTCAGACGGCCTGCCTCCGGCCAAGGGCCCTGGATATGAACATTGGCCATTTTCCCTCTGTAAAAACCACACCCTCCCAGTTTCTTAATACACTTTAAAAGGAAGATACAGTCTCTCCAAAAGTAGCCATGGTTATGATGGTGGCGTCTTTAGTCTGGGAGAAATCCTGATCCATTCGGAATTTGAGGTGTCAGACGCCCAGTTGCAGGCCCATTGCCCTCAACACGAACACTGGACATTTTCCTCTGAACAAAACCACACCATCCCAGTTTCTTAATACCAGTTTGGAGGTAGTGTTGGCCTATCCAACTGTAGCCAGGCTTCTAACTGCTGGCATCATTAGTCTGGAAGAAAACATTGGGTTTGGAATTTTTGCAGGCCGAAGCCCAGTCTCAGGACCATGCCCCTGCATGCAAAGAAGGGCCTATTCCTCTGTGAAATAAAGATCACTTCACCACTTTTGTGATATCCATTTAGAGGAGGCTTTTGGCTCTCCATGAACAGCCAGAGTTCTCAGTGTTAGTATTTTTAGTCTGGGAGAAATCCTGATTGCTTCGGAATTTGAGGTTTCAGACGCCCAGTCTCCGGCCAAGGGCCCTGGATATGAACATTGGCCATTTTCCCTCTGTAAAAAACCACACCCTCCCAGTTTCTTAATACCATTTAGGAGGAAGACACAGTCTCTCCAAAAGTAGCCAGGGTTCTCAGTGGTGGCATCTTTAGTCTGGGAGAAATCCTGATCCATTCGGAATTTGAGGTTTCAGACGGCCTGTCTCCGGCCAAGGGCCCTGGAAACAAACACTGGACATTTTACTCTGAAATAAACCACACCCTCCCAGTTTCTTAATACAAGTTTGGAGGAAGATATTGTCTCTCCAAAAGTAGCCAGGATTATATACGGTGGCATGTTTAGTCTGGGAGAAATTCTGGTTGCTTCGGAATCTGAGGTTTCAGATGCCCAGTCTCAGGCCAAGGGCCCTGGATATGAACATTTGCAATTTTCCCTCTGTAAAAACCACACCCTCCCAGTTTCTTGAATTTAGGAGGAAGATCCAGTCTCTTCAAAAGCAGCCAAGGTTCCAAGAGGTTGCATCTTTAGTCTGGGAGAAATCCTGATCCATTCGGAATTTTAGCTGTCAGACGCCCAGTCTCAGCCCAATTGCCCTGGCTACGAACATGGGCAATTTTCCCTCTGAAAAAAACCATACCCTACCATTTTCTTAATACCAGTTTTGAGGTAGTGTTGGTCTCTCCAAAAGTAGCCAGGCTTCTAACTGCTGGCATCTTTAGTCTGGGAGAAAACATTAGGTTTGGAATTTTAGCAGGCCGAAGCCCAGTCTCAGGATCATGCCCCTGCATGCAAAGAAGGGCCTATTTCTCTGTGAAATAAAGATCACTTCACCACTTTTGTAATATCCATTTAGAGGAGGCTTTTGGCTCTCCATGAACAGCCAGAGTTCTCAGTGTTAGTATTTTTAGTCTGGGAGAAATCCTGATCCATTCAGAATTTGAGGTTTCAGACGCCCAGTCTCCGGCCAAGGGCCCTGGATATGAACATTGGCCATTTTACTCTGAAATAAACCACACCCTCCCAATTTCTTAATACAAGTTTGGAGGAAGATATTGTCTCTCCAAAAGTAGCCAGGATTATATACGGTGGCATGTTTAGTTTGGGAGAAATTCTGATCCATTCGGAATTTGAGGTTTCAGACGGCCTGCCTCCGGCCAAGGGCCCTGGATATGAACATTGGCCATTTTCCCTCTGTAAAAACCACACCCTCCCAGTTTCTTAATACACTTTAAAAGGAAGATCCAGTCTCTTCAAAAGCAGCCAAGGTTCCAAGAGGTTGCATCTTTAGTCTGGGAGAAATCTTGATGCGTTCGGAATTTTAGCTGTCAGACGCCCAGTCTCAGCCCAATTGCCCTGGCTACGAACATGGGCAATTTTCCCTCTGAAAAAAACCATACCCTACCATTTTCTTAATACCAGTTTTGAGGTAGTGTTGGTCTCTCCAAAAGTAGCCAGGCTTCTAACTGCTGGCATCTTTAGTCTGGGAGAAAACATTAGGTTTGGAATTTTAGCAGGCCGAAGCCCAGTCTCAGGATCATGCCCCTGCATGCAAAGAAGGGCCTATTTCTCTGTGAAATAAAGATCACTTCACCACTTTTGTAATATCCATTTAGAGGAGGCTTTTGGCTCTCCATGAACAGCCAGAGTTCTCAGTGTTAGTATTTTTAGTCTGGGAGAAATCCTGATCCATTCAGAATTTGAGGTTTCAGACGCCCAGTCTCCGGCCAAGGGCCCTGGATATGAACATTGGCCATTTTACTCTGAAATAAACCACACCCTCCCTATTTCTTAATAGAAGTTTGGAGGAAGATATTGTCTCTCCAAAAGTAGCCAGGATTATATACGGTGGCATGTTTAGTTTGGGAGAAATTCTGATCCATTCGGAATTTGAGGTTTCAGACGGCCTGCCTCCGGCCTAGGGCCCTGGATATGAACATTGGCCATTTTCCCTCTGTAAAAACCACACCCTCCCAGTTTCTTAATACACTTTAAAAGGAAGATACAGTCTCTCCAAAAGTAGCCATGGTTATGATGGTGGCGTCTTTAGTCTGGGAGAAATCCTGATCCCTTCGGCATTTGAGGTGTCAGACGCCCAGTTGCAGGCCCATTGCCCTCAACACGAACACTGGACATTTTCCTCTGAACAAAACCACACCATCCCAGTTTCTTTATACCAGTTTGGAGGTAGTGTTGGCCTATCCAACTGTAGCCAGGCTTCTAACTGCTGGCATCATTAGTCTGGAAGAAAACATTGGGTTTGGAATTTTTGCAGGCCGAAGCCCAGTCTCAGGACCATGCCCCTGCATGCAAAGAAGGGCCTATCCCTCTGTGAAATAAAGATCACTTCACCACTTTTGTAATATCCATTTAGAGGAGGCTTTTGGCACTCCATGAACAGCCAGGGTTCTCAGTGGTGGCAGTTTTAGTCTGGGAGAAATCCTGATTGATTCGGAATTTGAGGTTTCGGACGCCCAGTCTCATGCCAAGCGCCCTGGATATGAACATCGGCCATTTTCCCTCTGTAAAAAACCACACCCTCCCAGTTTCTTAATACCATCTAGGAGGAAGATAAAGTCTCTCCGAAAGTAGCCAGGGTTCTCAGTGGTGACATCTTTAGTCTGGGAGAAATCCTGATTGCTTCGGAATTTGAGGTTTCATACGCCCGGTCTCAGGCCAAGGGCCCTGGATATGAACATTGGCCATTTTCCCTCTGTAAAAAACCACACACTCCCAGCTCCTTAATACCATTTAGGAGGAAGATACAGTCTCTCCAAAAGTGGCCAGGGTTCTCAGTGGTGGCATCTTTAGTCTGGGAGAAATCCTGATCCATTCGGAATTTGAGCTGTCATACGCCCAGTCTCAGGCCAAGGGCCCTGGAAACGAACACTGGACATTTTACTCTGAAATAAACCACACTCTCCCAATTTCTTAATACAAGTTTGGAGGAAGATATTGTCTCTCCAAAAGTAGCCAGGATTATATACGGTGGCATGTTTAGTTTGGGAGAAATTCTGATTGCTTCGGAATCTGAGGTTTCAGACGCCCAGTCTCAGGCCAAGGGCCCTGGATATGAACATTTGCAATTTTCCCTCTGAATAAAACCACACCCTCCCAGTTTCTTAATACCAGTTTGGAGGTAGTGTTGGTCTCTCCAACAGTAGCCAGGCTTCTAAGTGCTGGCATCTTTAGTCTGGGAGAAAACATTAGGTTTGGGATTTTTGCAGGCCGAAGCCCAGTCTCAGGACCATGCCCCTGCATGCAAAGAAGGGCCTATTTCTCTGTGAAATAAAGATCACTTCACCACTTTTGTAATATCCATTTAGAGGAGGTTTTTGGCACTCCATGCACAGGCAGAGTTCTCTGTGTTAGTATTTTTAGTCTGGGAGAAATCCTGATTGCTTCGGAATTTGAGGTTTCGGACGCCCAGTCTCCAGCCAAGGGCCCTGGATATGAACATTTGCAATTTTCCCTCTGTAAAAAAACAAAACCTCCCAGTTTCTTAATATCATTTAGGAGGAAGATCCAGTCTCTTCAAAAGCAGCCAAGGTTTTAAGAGGTTGCATCTTTAGTCTGGGAGAAATCCTGATGCATTCGGAATTTTAGCTGTCAGACGCCCAGTCTCAGCCCAATTGCCCTGGCTACGAACATGGGCAATTTTCCCTCTGAAAAAAACCATACCCTACCAGTTTCTTAATACCACTTTGGAGGTAGTGTTGGTCTCTCCAAAAGTAGCCAGGCTTCTAACTGCTGGCATCTTTAGTCTGGGAGAAAACATTAGGTTTGGGATTTTAGCAGGCCGAAGCCCAGTCTCAGGACCATGCCACTGAATGCAAAGAAGGGCCTATTTCTCTGTGAAATAAAGATCACTTCACCACTTTTGTAATATCCATTTAGAGGAGGCTTTTGGCACTCCATGAACAGCCAGGGTTCTCAGCGGTGGCAGTTTTAGTCTGGGAGAAATCCTGATTGCTTCGGAATTTGAGGTTTCGGACGTCCAGTCTCATGCCAAGCGCCCTGGATATGAACGTTGGCCATTTTCCCTCTGTAAAAAACCACACCCTCCCAGTTTCTTAATACCATTTAGGAGGAAGATACAGTCTCTCCAAAAGTAGCCAGGGTTCTCAGTGGTGACATCTTTAGTCTGGGAGAAATCCTGATCCGTTCGGAATTTTAGCTGTCAGACGCCCAGTCTCAGGCCCATTGCCCTCAACACGAACTCTGGACGTTTTCCTCTGAAAAAAAACCACACCCTCCCAGTTTCTTAATACCAGTTTGGAGGAAGACATTGTCTCTCCAGAGGTACCCACAATTCTAAGTGGTGGCATTTTTAATCTGGGAGAAATCCTGATTGCTTCGGAATTTGAGGTTTCAGACTCCCGGTCTCAGGCCGAGTTCAAAGGATATGAACATTGGCAATTTTCCCTCTGTAAAATACAACACCTCCCAGTTTCTAAATACACTTTAAAAGGAAGATACAGTCTCTCCAAAAGTAGCCATGGTTATGATGGTGGCGTCTTTAGTCTTTAAAAAATCATGATTGCTTCGGAATTTGAGGTTTCGGACGCCCAGTCTCATGCCAAGCGCCCTGGATATGAACATTGGCCATTTTCCCTCTGTAAAAAACCACAACCTCCCAGTTTCTTAATACCATTTAGGAGGAAGATACAGTCTCTCCGAAAGTAGCCAGGGTTCTCAGTGGTGACATCTTTAGTCTGGGAGAAATCCGGATCCGTTGGGAATTTGAGCTGTCAAACGCCCAGTCTTAGGCCAAGGGCCCTGGAAACAAACACTGGACATTTTACTCTGAAATAAACCACACCCTCCCAATTTCTTAATACACTTTAAAAGGAAGATACAGTCTCTCCAAAAGTAGCCATGGTTATGATGGTGGCGTCTTTAGTCTGGGAGAAATCCTGATCCCTTCGGCATTTGAGGTGTCAGACGCCCAGTTGCAGGCCCATTGCCCTCAACACGAACACTGGACATTTTCCTCTGAACAAAACCACACCATACCAGTTTCTTTATATCAGTTTGGAGGTAGTGTTGGCCTATCCAACTGTAGCCAGGCTTCTAACTGCTGGCATCATTAGTCTGGAAGAAAACATTGGGTTTGGAATTTTTGCAGGCCGAAGCCCAGTCTCAGTACCATGCACCTGCATGCAAAGAAGGGCCTATTCATCTGTGAAATAAAGATCACTTCACCACTTTTGTGATATCCATTTAGAGGAGGCTTTTGGCTCTCCATGAACAGCCAGAGTTCTCAGTGTTAGTATTTTTAGTCTGGGAGAAATCCTGATTGCTTCGGAATTTGAGGTTTCAGACGCCCAGTCTCCGGCCAAGGGCCCTGGATATGAACATTGGCCATTTTCCCTCTGTAAAAAACCACACCCTCCCAGTTTCTTAATACCATTTAGGAGGAAGACACAGTCTCTCCAAAAGTAGCCAGGGTTCTCAGTGGTGGCATTTTTAGTCTGGGAGAAATCCTGATCCATTCGGAATTTGAGGTTTCAGACGGCCTGTCTCCGGCCAAGGGCCCTGGAAACGAACACTGGACATTTTACTCTGAAATAAACCACAACCTCCCAGTTTCTTAATACAAGTTTGGAGGAAGATACTGTCTCTCCAAAAGCAGCCAGGATTATATACGGTGGCAGGTTTAGTCTGGGAGAAATTCTGGTTGCTTCGGAATCTGAGGTTTCAGACGCCCGGTCTCAGGCCCACTGCTCTGGTTACGAACATCTGCAATTTTCCTTTTGAAAAAAACCATACCCTCCCAGTTTCTTAATACCAGTTTGGAGGTAGTGTTGGTCTCTCCAAAAGTAGCCAGGCTTCTAACTGCTGGCATCTTTAGTCTGGGAGAAAACATTAGGTTTGGGATTTTAGCAGGCCGAAGCCCAGTCTCAGGACCATGCCCCTGCATGCAAAGAAGGGCCTATTTCTCTGTGAAATAAAGATCACTTCACCACTTTTGTAATATCCATTTAGAGGAGGCTTTTGGCACTCCATGCACAGGCAGAGTTCTCTGTGTTAGTATTTTTCATCTGGGAGAAATCCTGATCCATTCGGAATTTGAGGTTTCAGACGGCCTGCCTCCGGCCAAGGGCCCTGGATATGAACACTGGCCATTTTCCCTCTGTAAAAAAACACACCCTCCAAGTTTCTTAACAGCATTTAGGAGGAAGACCCAGTCTCTCCAAAAGTAGCCAGGGTTCTCAGTGGTGGCAGTTTTAGTCTGGGAGAAATCCTGATTGCTTCGGAATTTGAGGTTTCGGACGCCCAGTCTCATGCCAAGCGCCCTGGATATGAACATTGGCCATTTTCCCTCTGTAAAAAACCACAACCTCCCAGTTTCTTAATACCATTTAGGAGGAAGATATTGTCTCTCCAAAAGTAGTCAGGATTATATACGGTGCAATGTTTAGTCTGGGAGAAATCCGGACTGTTTCGAAATTTGCGGTTTCAGATGCCCAGTCTCAGGCCAAGGGTCCTGGATATGAACATTTGTAATTTTCCCTCTGTAAAAACCACACCCTCCCAGTTTCTTGATATCATTTAGGAGGAAGATCCAGTCTCTTCAAAAGCAGCCAAGGTTCTAAGAGGTTGCATCTTTAGTCTGGGAGAAATCCTGATCCGTTCGGAATTTTAGCTGTCAGACGCCCAGTCTCAGGCCAAGGGCCCTGGAAACAAACACTGGACATTTTACTCTGAAATAAACCACACCCTCCCAATTTCTTAATACAAGTTTGGAGGAAGATATTGTCTCTCCAAAAGTAGCCAGGATTATATACGGTGGCATGTTTAGTTTGGGAGAAATTCTGATTGCTTCGGAATCGGAGGTTTCAGATGCCCAGTCTCAGGCCAAGGGCCTTGGATATGAACATTTTTTTTTTTTTTTTTCCTCTGTAAAAAACCACACCCTCCCAGTTTCTTAATATCATTTAGGAGGAAGATCCAGTCTCTTCAACAGCAGCCAAGGTTCCAAGAGGTTGCATCTTCAGTCAGGGAGAAATCCTGATCCATTCGGAATTTTAGCTGTCAGACGCCCAGTCTCAGCCCAATTGCCCTGGCTACGAACATGGGCAATTTTCCCTCTAAAAAAACCATACCCTACCAGTTTCTTAATACCAGTTCGGAGGTAGTGTTGGTCTCTCCAAAAGTAGCCAGGCTTCTAACTGCTGGCATCTTTAGTCTGGGAGAAAACATTAGGTTTGGAATTTTAGCAGGCCGAAGCCCAGTCTCAGGACCATGCCCCTGCATGCAAAGAAGGGCCTATTTCTCTGTGAAATAAAGATCACTTCACCACTTTTGTAATATCCATTTAGAGGAGGCTTTTGGCACTCCATGCACAGCCAGGGTTCTCAGTGGTGGCAGTTTTAGTCTGGGAGAAATCCTGATTGCTTCGGAATTTGAGGTTTCGGACGCCCAGTCTCATGCCAAGCGCCCTGGATATGAACATTGGCCATTTTCCCTCTGTAAAAAACCACAACCTCCCAGTTTCTTAATACCATTTAGGAGGAAGATACAGTCTCTCCGAAAGTAGCCAGGGTTCTCAGTGGTGGAATATTTAGTCTGGGAGAAATCCTGATCCATTCGGAATTTTAGCTGTCAAAGGCCCAGTCTCAGGCCAAGGGCCCTGGAAACAAACACTGGACATTTTACTCTGAAATAAACCACACCCTCCCAATTTCTTAATACAGGTTTGGAGGAAGATATTGTCTCTCCAAAAGTAGCCAGGGTTATATACGGTGGCATGTTTAGTTTGGGAGAAATTCTGATTGCTTCGGAATCGGAGGTTTCAGATGCCCAGTCTCAGGCCAAGGGCCCTGGATATGAACATTTGCAATTTTCCCTCTGTAAAAAACCACACCCTCCCAGTTTCTTGATATCATTTAGGAGGAAGATCCAGTCTCTTCAAAAGCAGCCAAGGTTCCAAGAGGTTGCATCTTTAGTCTGGGAGAAATCCTGATGCGTTCGGAATTTTAGCTGTCAGACGCCCAGTCTCAGCCCAATTGCCCTGGCTACGAACATGGGCAATTTTCCTCTGAAAAAAACCATACCCTACCAGTTTCTTAATACCAGTTTGGAGGTAGTGTTGGTCTCTCCAAAAGTAGCCAGGCTTCTAACTGCTGGCATCTTTAGTCTGGGAGAAAACATTAGGTTTGGAATTTTAGCAGGCCGAAGCCCAGTCTCAGGATCATGCCCTGCATGCAAAGAAGGGCCTATTTCTCTGTGAAATAAAGATCACTTCACCACTTTTGTAATATCCATTTAGAGGAGGCTTTTGGCTCTCCATGAACAGCCAGAGTTCTCAGTGTTAGTATTGTTAGTCTGGGAGAAATCCTGATCCATTCGGAATTTGAGCTGTCAAACGCCCAGTCTCAGGCCAAGGGCCCTGGAAACAAACAGTGGACATTTTACTCTGAAATAAACCACACCCTCCCAATTTCTTAATACAAGTTTGGAGGAAGATATTGTCTCTCCAAAAGTAGCCAGGATTATATACGGTGGCATGTTTAGTTTGGGAGAAATTCTGATTGCTTCGGAATCGGAGGTTTCAGATGCCCAGTCTCAGGCCAACGGCCTTGGATATGAACATTTTTTTTTTTTTCCCTCTGTAAAAAACCACACCCTCCCAGTTTCTTAATATCATTTAGGAGGAAGATCCAGTCTCTTCAACAGCAGCCAAGGTTCCAAGAGGTTGCATCTTTAGTCTGGGAGAAATCCTGATGCGTTTGGAATTTTAGCTGTCAGACGCCCAGTCTCAGCCCAATTGCCCTGGCTACGAACATGGGCAATTTTCCCTCTGAAAAAAACCATACCCTACCAGTTTCTTAATACCACTTTGGAGGTAGTGTTGGTCTCTCCAAAAGTAGCCAGGCTTCTAACTGCTGGCATCTTTAGTCTGGGAGAAAACATTAGGTTTGGAATTTTAGCAGGCTGAAGCCCAGTCTCAGGATCATGCCCCCGCATGCAAAGAAGGGCCTATTTCTCTGTGAAATAAAGATCACTTCACCACTTCTGTAATATCCATTTAGAGGAGGCTTTTGGCACTCCATGCACAGCCAGGGTTCTCAGTGGTGGCAGTTTTAGTCTGGGAGAAATCCTGATTGCTTCGGAATTTGAGGTTTCAGACGCCCAGACTCCGGCCAAGGGCCCTGGATAGGAACATTGGCCATTTTCCCTCTGTAAAAAACCACACCCTCCCAGTTTCTTAATACCATTTAGGAGGAAGACACAGTCTCTCCAAAAGTAGCCAGGGTTCTCAGTGGTGGCATCTTTAGTCTGGGAGAAATCCTGATCCATTCGGAATTTGAGGTTTCAGACGGCCTGTCTCCGGCCAAGGGCCCTGGAAACGAACACTGGACATTTTACTCTGAAATAAACCACAACCTCCCAGTTTCTTAATACAAGTTTGGAGGAAGATATTGTCTCTCCAAAAGCAGCCAGGATTATATACGGTGGCAGGTTTAGTCTGGGAGAAATTCTGGTTGCTTCGGAATCTGGGGTTTCAGACGCCCAGTCTCAGGCCCACTGCCCTGGTTACGAACATCTGCAATTTTCCTTTTGAAAAAAACCATACCCTCCCAGTTTCTTAATACCAGTTTGGAGGTAGATATTGTCTCTCCAAAAGTAGCCAGGCTTCTAACTGCTGGCATCTTTAGTCTGGGAGAAAACATTAGGTTTGGGATTTTAGCAGGCCGAAGCCCACTCTCAGGACCATGCCCCTGCATGCAAAGAAGGGCCTATTTCTCTGTGAAATAAAGATCACTTCACCACTTTTGTAATATCCATTTAGAGGAGGCTTTTGGCACTCCATGCACAGGCAGAGTTCTCTGTGTTAGTATTTTTCATCTGGGAGAAATCTTGATCCATTAGGAATTTGAGGTTTCAGACGGCCAGCCTCCGGCCAAGGGCCCTGGATATGAACATTGGCCATTTTCCCTCTGTAAAAAACCACACCCTCCCAGTTTCTTAACACCATTTAGGAGGAAGACCCAGTCTCTCCAAAAGTAGCCAGGGTTCTCAGTGGTGGCATCTTTAGTCTGGGAGAAATCCTGATCCATTCGGAATTTGAGCTGTCAGACGCCCAGTCTCAGGCCAAGGGCCCTGGAAACAAACACTGGACATTTTACTCTGAAATAAACCACACCCTCCCAATTTCTTAATGCAAGTTTGGAGGAAGATATTGTCTCTCCAAAAGTAGCCAGGATTATATACGGTGGCATGTTTAGTTTGAGAGAAATTCTGATTGCTTTGGAATCGGAAATTTCAGATGCCCAGTCTCAGGCCAAGGGCCCTGGATATGAATATTTGCCATTTTCCCTCTGTAAAAA
>JAREIS010003374.1:0-13024 GCA_030060385.1 Muscicapa striata striata | reverse complement strand
CCGCTGGGCGGAGCCTGGGGCTGGGCGCGCTGCTCTCGCCGCCGCTGCAGGACGCGGATTTCCGCGCCAAGCCCATGGTGCTGGTCATGGGCCAGTACTCGAGCGGCAAAACCTCCTTCATCCAGTTCCTGCTGGAGCAGGAGATCCCGGGCGCGCGTGGGCCCGAGCCCACCACGGATTCCTTCGTGGCCGTGATGCACGGGCCGGGCCCCGCGCTCATCCCCGGCAACGCGCTCGTGGTGGATCCCGAGAAACCCTTCCGGCACCTGGATCCCTTCGGGAACGGATTCCTCAACAGGTGGGGGGGGAGGGGCGGGGAGCGGGAGAGTTGGGATGGGAGGGTTGGGATCTGAATTTGGGATCTGGGCTGGGATCTGGGATCTGGATTTGGGATGGGAGGGTTGGGATCTGAATTTGGGATCTGAATTTGGGATCTGAGCTGGGATCTGGATTTGGGATGGGAGAGTTGGGGTGGGAGAGTTGGGATCTGAATTTGGGCTGTGAGATTTGGGATCTGGGATCTGAGATGGGATCTGGGATCCACCCTGGAATCTGGGATCAGTCACAGGATCTGAGCTGGGATCTGAGATTTGGGATGGGAGATTTGGGATCTGAGCTGGGATCTGGGATCTGGATTTGGGATGAGAGAGTTGGGATGGGAGAGTTGGGATCTGGGCTGGGATCTAGGATCTGGATTTGGGATCTGAGGTGGGATCTGGGATCCACCCTGGAATCTGGGATCAGTCACAGGATCTGAGCTGGGATCTGAGCTGGGATCTGAGATGAATCCTGAGCTGGGATCAGTGCTGGGATTTGGGATCTGAGCCGGGATTTGGGATCTGGGATCTGAGCTGGGATCTGGGATCCGCCCTGGGATCCACCCTGGCACTGGCAATCCCAGCCCCCGACCAGCCTCAGTCCCACTCTCAGCCCCTCCCCCCTTGGCTTTCCCAAATTTCTGCATTTTCCCAATTGTCCCGTTTTTCCACCTCATTTTCCCCAAATATCCCCCCCCAACTTTTACCCCAATTCCCCAAAATCCCACCCAAACCCAGATCCCAAATCCCCCTCCAAACTCCCCATTTCCCCCTTTTTTTGTTACATTTTCCCCCTTTTTTTTCACATTTTCCTCATTTTTTCCATCTCCCACCCCCCTCCCCCCACCCCAAATCCGGGATTTCTCCTCCCTCCATCCCAAATTTCCTCCTCAATTCCCTGATTATCCCCATTTCCCTCCATTGTTTTTCCCGTTTTTTTGTTTTTTTCCCATTTGGACTCTCCCCACCCCCCACCCCCCAAAACCGCGGGGCCCCCCCCTTCCCCCCCCCACTTTTTTTCCCTTTTTTTCATTTTTCTCCATTTTTCCCCTTTTTCTCTGGTGCCCCCCGCCCGGGATGAGGCATCGCTTTGGAATTCCGCCCTGCCCTGCCCGGCCCGGCGGCGCGGGTGGGGCCGGGGGGGGGTTTGGGGTTTTTTTGGGGGGGTTTTGGGGTTTTTTGGGGGTTTTTTTGACCCCTGACCCCCAGGTTCTTCTGTGCCACCCTCAACAATCAAGTTCTGGAGAGCATCAGCCTGATCGACACCCCGGGATCCTGGCGGGGCCAAGCAGAGGGTCTGCAGGGGTAAGGGGGGGCCCAGAAACTGGGGAGGGTCCCCGAAATTGGGGAGGGGTCCTGGATGGGGGAGGGGTGGAAAAAAATCCGGGAAAAATCCAAAACCGCGTGGGAAAAGGAGAGATCCTAAAATCCCAGAGGGGGATCCCGATGTCCCTTTTTTTTTTTTTTTTTTTTTTTTGGGGGCGGGGCTCAGAATTTGGGGTTCGAGGGGGTCCTGAAATTGGGGAGGGGTCCTGGAATGGGGGAGAGGTGGCTGGAATGGGGGATCCCAAAAAAAAAAAAAAAAAAAAAAACGGGAAAGAGCCAAAAATCCTCTGGGAAAGGAGAGATCCCAAAAACTGGGGAGGGGGATCCGGGGAAGTTTTGGGGGAATTTGGGGAAGTTTTTGGGGGATTTGGGGAATTTTGGGAATTCTGCCAAAGGTTTGGGTGCCAAAGGGCGGGGGGGGCGGGGCCGGAATTCCCGGGAATTCCGCCAGGAATTTTCCAGGCGGGACCCAAACCCCCCCCCGGGACCCCCCCGGCCCCTCCCCCACTTCCTCCCCCACCCCAAAATCCGCGGCGGCTGCCAAGGGAGGGGTGGGGGAGGGGAGGGGGAAAAAGGGGGGGAAAGGGGGATTTGGGGAATTTTGGGGATTTTGAGATGGGGATTGAGTTGGGACCGATTTGGGATTAATTTAGGATTAATTTAGGATTAATTTAGGTTTAATTTGGGATTAATTTCGGGAATTTCGGTTCCCAATCCCAATTCATTCCCAGGCTACGACTTCCCGGCCGTGCTGCGCTGGTTCTAGGCTTGGATTTGGGATTAATTTAGGATTAATTTCGGATTAATTTAGGATTAATTTCGGATTAATTTAGGGAATTTTGGAATCCAATCCCATTTTTTTTAGGTTACGATTTCCCGGCCATGCTGCGCTGGTTCTCGGGTTGGATTTAGGATTAATTTGGGATTAATTTCAGATTAATTTGGGATTAGTTTAGAATTAATTTAGGATTAATTTAGGATTAATTTAGGATTAATTTCGGGTTAATTTGGGATTAATTTAGGATTAATTTTGGATTAATTTCAGAATAATTTGGGATTAATTTCAGGAATTTCAGTACCCAACCCCAATGTTTCCAGGCTACGACTTCCCGGCCGTGCTGCGCTGGTTCTTGGGTTGGATTTAGGATTAATTTAGGATTAATTTAGGATTAATTTAGGATTAATTTAGGATTAATTTAGGATTAATTTAGGATTAATTTCGGGTTAATTTGGGATTAATTTAGGATTAATTTGGGATTAATTTCAGAATAATTTGGGATTAATTTCAGGAATTTCAGTATCCAACCCCAATTTTTTCAGGCTACGACTTCCCGGCCGTGCTGCGCTGGTTCGCCGAGCGCTCGGACCTGGTGATCCTGCTGTTCGACGCGCACAAGCTGGAGCTCTCGGCCGAGTTCCAGGCGGCGCTGGCGGCGCTGCGCGGCCACGAGGAGAAGCTGCGCGTGGTGCTCAACAAGGCGGACGCGGTGGGGACGCAGCAGCTGATGCGCGTGTACGGGGCGCTGCTGTGGGTGCTGGGCAAGGTGCTGGACACGCCCGAGGTGCTGCGGGTGTTCATCGGCTCCTTCTGGGCGCGGCCGCTGCTGCACGCCGAGAACCGGCGCCTCTTCGAGCTGGAGGAGCAGGAGCTGTTCCGCGAGATCCAGGAGCTGCCGCGCAACGCGGCGCGGCGCAAGCTCAACGACCTGGTCAAGAGGGCAAGGCTGGTCAGGGTGAGGGGTTTGGGGGCTGGGGGATTCGGGGGGTTTGGGGAGGTTTGGGGGTTCAGGGCTTTGGGGGGGTTTGGGGGTTCAGGGGTTTGGGGGGGTTTGGTACCGCGGCGCAAGCTCAACGACCTGGTCAAGAGGGCGCGGCTGGTCAGGGTGAGGGTTTGGGGGTTTCGGGGGGCTCTAGGGTTTGGGGGGGGTTTTGGGGAGTTTAGGATGGATTTTGGGGTTTGGGGGGGCGGTTTGAGATTCAAGGGGTTCTTTGGGATCCCCTGGACATTCCCCTGGATTTTGGGGTGATCCGGTGGATCCCCATTTTTGCCCCTCAGGTCCATACCCTGATCCTGTCCCGGGGTCATTGGGGGGGATTTTTTGTGATCCCCTGGATGTTGAGGTGATCCAGTGGATCCCATTTCCCCCCAGGTGTATGCCCTGATCCTGTCCCGGGGGGGATTCTTTGGGATCCCATTGATTTGGGGGTGATCCAGTGGATCCCGTTTCCCCCCAGGTGTATGCCCTGATCCTGTCCCGGGGGGATTCTTTGGGATCCCATTGATTTCAGGGTGATCCAGTGGATCCCTTTCCCCCCAGGTGTACGCCCTGATCCTGTCCCGGCTGCGGCAGGAGCTGCCGGCCCTGCTGGGGCGCCTGATCCTGTCCCGGGGTCCCGGGGGGGATTCTTTGGGATCCCATTGGGTTCCCCTGGATGTTGAGGTGATCCAGTGGATCCCTTTCCCCCCAGGTGTACGCCCTGATCCTGTCCCGGCTGCGGCAGGAGCTGCCGGCCCTGCTGGGGCGCCGCGGGCGCCGCAAGCGCCTGATCCAGCGGCTGCCGGCGCTGCTGCAGCGGATCCAGAGCGAGCACCAGATCCCGCCCGGGGATCTGCCCGACTGCGCCCGCCTGCAGGTCAGCAGGGGCTGGGGGGGGCTGAGATTTACCAGGATCCACTGGGGTCTGATGGGATCTGGTGGGATCTGATGGGGTTTGGGGAGATCTGGGGGATTGAGGGATCTGGGATTTACCAGAATCCACTGGGATCGGATGGGATCGGATGGGATCTGATGGGGTTTGGGGGGATCTGGGGGATCGAGTGATCTGGGATTTACTGGGATCCACTGGGATCTGATGGGATCTGGGGGGTTTGAGAGGGTTTTGGGGGGTTTGGGGGATCTGGGGGGGATTGGGGGACCTGAGATTTTCCTGGATCCACTGGGATCTGCTGGGATCTGCTGGGATCTGGGCAGTTTGGGAGGGTTTTGGGGAGGGTGGGGATCTGGGATCTCACCCATTTTATTCCCCTCCAATCAGTTTTTTTGGGGATCTGACCCACTTCATTCCCCTCCAACAAACTTTCCCCACCACCCCCCTCCCAATTTCCCCCCTCCCCTCCCCCCACTCTAACCCCCCCCTGTCCCCCCAGGAGCACCTGCTGGCCCAGGACCTGTCCCGCCTGCCCGTCCCCAAGCGGCGCCTCCTGGCGGGGCTGGAGGAGCTGCTGGCCCGGGACCTGCCGGCCCTGAGCCCCCTCCTGGCCCAGGACGCCCCGGGGGTGCGGGGGGGCGCCTTCGAGGCCGCCCTGGGGCCCTTCGGGGCCGCCTCGGAGGAGGAGGAGGAGGAGGATGAGGATGATGAGGAGTGGGTGGTGATGAAGGACAAGGCCAAGTACGACGAGATTTTCTACGGGCTGGCTCCCAACGGGGGCAAGCTGAGCGGGAAGAGGGCCAAGGGCTGGATGGTGGCCAGCAACTTGCCCAGCTCCGTGCTGGGCAGGATTTGGCAGCTCAGCGACGTGGACAGGGACGGGATGTTGGACCACGAGGAGTTCGCCCTGGCCGGGCACCTGATCGGGGCCAAGCTGGAGGGGAGGGGGCTGCCCACAGACCTGCCCCCGCGCCTGGTGCCGCCCTCCAAGAGGAGGCACAAGGGTTCTGCTGAGTGACCCCAAAAAACACAAAAAATCCCCCCCAAAACCAGGCCAAAGAGCTCCAAAATCCATCCAGAAACCAGCCAGAAAAACCCCAAAATCAGGGATTTACAGACACCCTCTAAGAGGAGGCACAAGGGCTCGGCCAAGTGATCCCAAAAAACATGAAAATCCAAAAAAAATCCTACCAAAAATGGGCCAAAGAGCTCAAAAATCCACCCAGAAACCAGCCAGAAACCAGCTAGAAACCAGCCAGGAAAACCCCAAAATCAGGGATTTACAGACACCCCCCAAGAGGAGGCACAAGGGTTCTGCTGAGTGACCCCAAAAAACATGAAAATCCCCAAAAAATGCTCCCAGAACATGCCAAAGAGCTCCAAAATTCATCCAGAAAAACCCCAAAATCAGGGATTTACAGACACCCTCTAAGAGGAGGCACAAGGGCTCGGCCGAGTGACCCCAAAAAACCTGAAAATCCAAAAAAAATGTTCCCAAAAATGGCCAAAGAGCTCAAAAATCCACCCAGAAACCAGCCAGAAAAACCCCAAAATCAGATTTACAGACACCCTCTAAGAGGAAGCACAAGGGGTTCACTGAGTGACCCCAAAAATCCCCAAAATCCCATCAGAAACCCCAAAAATCCATCCAAAAGCCAGCCAAAAAAAAATCCAAAATCCCCAAATCAGGGATTTACAGACACCCTCTAAGAGGAAGCACAAGGGGTTCACTGAGTGACCCCAAAATCTCCCCAAAATTGCCCCCAAAAGGCACTAGCCCCAAACCCCCTCAAAGGCAAGGATGCCCCAATAAAGGCAGAGCAAAGCTGAGGGAGCTGCGCTGGATTTTGGGGGGCAAAGGCGACTTTTGGGGGGGTTTGGGGTTCATTTCTGAGAAATTCGGGGCTGGTTTGGGGGGATTCGGGGCTCGTTTTTGGGGGGGATTTGGGGCTCATTTTTGGGGGGTTTAGGGCTCATTTTTGGGGGGATTTGAGGCTCATTTTGGGGGGATTTGGGGCTCGGATTTGGGGAATATGAGGCTCATTTTGGGGTGGCTTAAGGCTAATTTTTGGGGGATTTGGGGCTCGTTTTTGGGAGCACTTGGGGTTAGATTTGGGGCAGGTTTTGGGGGATTCGGGGCTCATTTTTGGCACCACTTGGGGGTTGGTCTTGGGGGTATTCGGGGCTCGTTTTGGGATCTGAGGCTCATTTTTGGGGGATTTGGGGTTCATTTTGGGGGATTTGGGGCTCATTTGGCCCCCTCAGCTGCTGATTGACCCCGACCCCACCAAGGTGGCGTCACGCCCGTGCCAAGCCCTTCTCAAAATGGCGACGTTGCCACTCCTCCTAAAGATGGCGGCCCCGCCTCTTCCCGCCCTTTTTCGCCGCGCCGGCCGGAAACCGCCTCAGACAAGTTCCGGTTCCCTCACGCGGCCCGCCTCACGAAATGGCGGCGGCCGAATCGTTCCTCGCCTTCAACCCCGCGGGCCGGGCCGGCCCCGCCGCCGCCTCCCGGCGCCGCTGCCGCGGGCCCCGCAACCGCAAGAAGGGCTGGAAGCGCTGGAGCGGGCCGAGGCGCAGCTGGGCCGCGAGATCGGCGATTTCCTGGAGGATGTGGGGCTGCAGGAGCGAGCGGCGGGTGAGGAGGGGGCGCCGGGGCTTTGGGGGTCGTGAGGAGCTCAGGGGCGCTTGAGGGATCTGCCGTGGATTCTGGGGGTCCCAGAGCTCCTTGGGGGTCTTTGAGGCGAGGCTTTCGGACTGCGAGGTTTATGGGCGATTCTCTCATTTTTGTGAGGAAATCTCTCATTTTTGTGGGGGAATGTCTAATTTCTGTTGGGGAGATCTCTTAATTTTGTGGGGGAATCTCTAGTTTCTGTGGGGGAATCTCTTAGTTTTGTGGGGAAATCTCTCATTTTTGTGGGGGAATCTCTCAGGGGCCTGATCTCGGAGCAGCCAAACGAAGGCCTTTTCTTCCTGGACACTGGAACCGCCCCTAAAGGTCAGAAATTTATTTTTTTTCCGCCCTAAATTTGACTCGCTGAGGATTTTGGGGTGCCCTGACCCTTTCCCTGAACCTCTCCAGGCCGGCGCCCCAAGAAGCCCCCACAGAAACCTCTGCACGTGGATCTGGTGCTGCAGCCGCTCTCCAAAGTGCCCCCGCCAAAAGAGTGAGTCTGGGGCTGCTTTGGGCACTTTTTTCACCCTAAAAATAAATTTTTTTGTGGGTCCCCAAATTGTCCCTTCTCCCTAAATCCCTTTGGAACCCGAATTTCTATTCAGGGAACGTCCCCGTATTTTGGGGTTTTATTTCTGGGGTGTTATTTTTGGGGTGTTTTGGGGTTTTTATTCAGTTTTTTTGCAGTATCTGCCCACCAGACGCCCAACGGGCGGAAGGAAAGCGCGGCGCCGCCAATTTTGGGAGAAAAAAGCGGAAATTGGGATTTTCCCGCGGGGGAGAGGCGGCCAGGCCCGGCTCAGCCGAGGGGGAACAAAAAACCCCAAAAACCTCCCCAAGCCAGAGGCCTCGACCACAGGGCTTTCTACGACATCTGGGGGAGCACAGTGAGTTTTTGGGGTGATTTTGGGGGTTTGGGATCAATTGTGTAAAATGTAATGGGATTTTGGGGTGGCTTTAACGGTAGGGAGGCTCCTTTGAGGGGTTTGGGGTGGGGAGGTTTGGGAGGGTTAGAGGGATATTTTGGGGGTGTGGGGGATTTTGGGACCCCTCCTGAGCTCTGTGCCCCCAGACCCTGGATGCTCCCTGGCCGGGCAGGACCCCTGGTACCTCCAGCAGACCAAAAAGTGCCAGTGCAGGTGGGAAAAACACCCCAAAACCACCCAAAATAACCCAAAAATCTCCCCTGGACCCCCAAAAATCCCCTGGGACCCCAGAATTCCTTCAAACTCTCTGAGTCTCCCAGATTTTTGCTACCACCCAAAAATCCTCAAATTTCCCCTGGGACCCCCCCCCAGAACCTCCCCCAGGATTCCCAAAGTCTTTGGACTCTCCCAAATTTTTGCTTCCCAAAATCCCCATGGGACCCCAGAGATTCCCCCAAACTCCTGGAGTCTCCCCAGATTTTTGCTCCCACCCAAAACCCTCTAAAAATCCTGTACTCCCGGGAGCCCCAAAATCCTTTTGGATCCCCAGAATTTTCTGAGCCCCCCAAATCCTCTGGGACCCCAAAATCATCTCCAATCTCCCCCAGACTCCTGGGACCCCCAAACTCCCTCCTGGGATTCCCCAGATCCCCTTGAGGTTTTGGGGTTCATTTTTAGGTGTCCCTTTCCCAGCGCCCCCGGCTGCAGGTGGAAGCCCTCGCCCCTCCCCCGTGTGAGGTCATCGGCCAGGCTCCTACAACCCCCCTTTCCAGGACCACCAGGTTTGGGGGGGATCTGGGGGTCCTGGGGGGTTTTGGGGGTCCTGAGGTGTTTTTTGGGGGTCCTGTGGGATTTTGGATCCTGGGGGAGTGGGGGGCTCTGAGGGGATTTTGGGGGTCACAGGGATTTGGGGGCGATTTAAGGGGATTTGGGGGGGGGATTTTGGGGGGAGTTTAAGGGGATTTGGGGAGGGTTTAAGGGGATTTTGGGGGGCTCAGAGAGGTTTGGGGGATCCCAGGGCAGTTTTTGGGGTGTCCCAGGGCAGTTTTGGGGTGTCCCAGAGCAGTTTTTGGGGTGTCCCAGGTTGGTTTGGGGTCCCAGGGTGGTTTTTGGGGGGTCCCAGGGCAGTTTTGGGGTCCCAGGTTGGTTTGGGGTGACCCAGGGCAGTTTTGGGGTGTCCCAGGGCAGTTTTGGGGTGACCCCTCCCCGTTTCAGGCGCTGCTGCTGCGGGCGCTGGAGGTGGAGACGAGGAGGAGGAGGGAGGAGGAGAAGGTGGAGAGGAGGCTGAAGGTCACCGGGGAGCCGCCCACACAGGTGGGGCTGGGGCCACACCCGGGACTGGGGCCCCAAATTCGGGACTGGGGACCCAAATTCGGGATTGGGGCCTCAAAATCTGGGATTGGGGACCCAGAATTTGGGATTGGAGCCTCAAAATTCGGGATTGGGGCCTCAAAATTCAGGACTGGGGCCCCAGATTCGGGATTGGGGCCTCAAAATTCGGGATTGGGGACCCAAATTCGGGATTGGGGCCTCAAAATTCGGGATTGGGGACAAAAATTCGGGATTGGAGCCTCAAAATTCGGGATTGGGGCCCCAAAATTCGGGATTGGGGCCCCAAAATTCGGGATTGGAACCCCAAAATTCGGGATTGGAGTCACAGAATTCGGGATTGGAGCCGCAGAATTTGGGATTGGAGCCCCAAAATTGGGGATTGGAGTCACAGAATTTGGGATTGGAGCCGCAGAATTCGGGGTCTGAGCCCTGGAATTTGGGGTCTGAGCCCCAAAATTCCAGATCTGAGCTCTGGAGTTGGGGTCAGATCTCTGGAATTTGGGTTTTAAGCCCCAATTTGGGGTCTGAGCCGTAAAATTTGGAGATCGGCCTTTGGAATTGGGATCTGAGCTCTGGCATTTGGGGTCTTAGCTCCAAGTGGGATTGGAACCCAAATGAGGATTGAGGCTGCAGAATTTGGGGTCTGAGCTCTGGAATTGGGTCCCACAGGAGGCCGTGCTGCAGGAGCAGCTGCAGGGGCTGGAGGAGGAGGAGGAGGAGGAGGAAGAGCAGCAGGAGCAGGAACAGGAGCAGGAAATGGGGGATCCCGGAACGGGAAATGAGCCCGGGCAGGGAAAACGGAGAAACAGCGCGGAAGGAGAAGGAGCAGAGGGAGAAGGTGACAGTGGGGACAGGAGGAAACGGAAAATGGGGACGGAAAGGAAACAGGAATGGGAATGGGAATGGGATTGGGGCTTGGAATGGATTGGGGCTGGGAATGGGATTGGGGCTGGGAACGGGATTGGGGACAGAATTGGGTTGGGGTTGGGGTCAGGATTGGGGTTGGGATTGGGATCATGGAGCCAGGCAGGACTGGGGTGGGACTGAGGTTGGGGTGGAGGGTTGGGATCAGGGATGGGATCAGGATCCATGGGGTCAATGATGGATCCAAAAACCCCCAAAAAAAAAAAAAAAATTTCCAGAAAAAAAAAACCCCAAAATCGGGGTTTAAAAAAAGAAAAAAACCCCAAAATTCCCAAAAAAAAAACCCAAAAAAACCCCCAAAAGGGCCGGGAAAAAAACCAAAAAAAAAAAAAACCCCCCCCCGGGGGAAAAAAAAAACCCGGGGGGGGGGGAAAAAAAAAACCCCGAAAAAAAAAAAAAACCCCCCCCCAAAAAACCCCAAAAAAAAACCCCCAAAACCCCGGGAAAAAAACCCTTTCCAAAAACCCGGGGGGCCCCAAAAAAAAAAAAAAAAAAAAATCCCAAAAAACCCCCCCAAAAATCCCCCCAAAACCCCCAAAAAAAAACCCCCTTTTTTCCCCAAAAAAACCCCAAAAAGGGAAAAAAACCCCAAAAAAAAAAAAATAAAAAAAAACCCCCCCCAAAAAAAAAACCCCCTTAAAAAAAATTTTTGGGGAAAACCCCCCCCAAAACCCCCCCAAAAATTAAAAAAAAAAAGGGGAAAACCCGGGGGGGGGGGGGCCCGGGGGGGGAAAAAGGAAAAGGGGGGGTTTTTGGGGGGGGGGGTTTTTTTTTTGGGGCCTTTTGGGGGAAATTTTTTTGGGGGGTTTTTTTTTTTAAAAAAAATTTTTTTTTTTAAAAAAAAATTTTTTTGGGGGGGGGTTTTTTGGGGGTTTTTTTTTGGGGGGGGGGTTTTTTAATTTTTTCCCTTTTTTTTGGGGTTTTTTTTTTTTTGGGGGGTTTTGGGGGGGGGGGGGTTTTTGGGGTTTTCCCCCCCCCCCCGGGGGCCCCCCCGGGGCCCCCCCCCCCCCCCCTTTTAAACCCCCCCCCCCCCCCCCGGCCCCCCCCAAAACCGTTTTTCCCCTTGGGTTTTTTGGGGGGGCCCCCAAAAAACCCCCCCCCGGGGGCCCCCCCCCGGGGGGCCCCCCCCCCCCGGGCCCCCCCCCCCCCCCCCCCCCCCCGGGGGGGGGGGCCCCGGGGGGGGGGGGTGGGGGGTTGGGTTTTTGGGGGGAAAAGGGGGGGGAAAGGGGGGGGGGGGGGGGTTTGGGTTTTTTGGGGGGGGCCCGGGGATCTTTTGGGGGGGCCCTTGGGGGTCTTTGAGGAGGCTGGACTGGGAGGTTTTGGGACTTATTTTTGTGAGGAAATCTTTTGGGGGAATGTCTAATTTCTGTTGGGGAGACCTTAATTTTGTGGGGAATCCTAGTTTCTGTGGGGAATTCTTAGTTTGTAAATTTTTTTTGGGGGGAATTCTAGGGTGATTCGACAGCCAAAGAAGGCCTTTTCTTCCTGGACATGGAACCGCCCCAAAGGTCAGAAATTTATTTTTCCCCCAAAACCGGGGATTTTGGTGCCCTGACCCTTTCCCTGAACCTTCCCAGGCCCGGGCCCGAAGCCCCCACAGAAACCTCTGCACGTGGATCTGGTGCTGCAGCCGTCTCCAAAGTGCCCCCCAAAAGTGAGTCTGGGGCTGCTTTGGGGCATTTTTTCACCCCAAAATAAATTTTTGTGGGTCCCCAAATTGTCCCTTCTCCCTTCCCTTTGAACCCGAATTTTATTGGGGAACGTCCCGATTTTGGGGTTTTATTTCTGGGGTGTTATTTTTGGGGTTTTTGGGTTTTTATTTCGGTTTTTTTGCAGTATCTTACCAGAGCCCAACGGGCGGAAGGAAAGGGCGCCCCATTTTGGGAGAAAAAGGGTTTGGGATTTTCCCGCGGGGAGGGCGGCCGGGCCCGGGTCACCGAGGGGCCCAAAACCCAAAAACCCCGAGCTGGGGCCCGCCCCACGGGGGCCCTTTGACATCTGGGGGGACAGGAGTTTTTGGGGTGATTTTGGGGGTTTGGGATCAATTGTGTAAAAATGGGGATTTTGGGGTGGCTTTAAGGTAGGGAGGCTCCTTTGAGGGGGTTTTGGGGTGGGGAGGTTTGGGAGGGTTGAGGGAATTTTGGGGTGTGGGGAGGGGACCCTCCCTGAGCTCTCGTCCCCAGACCCTGGATCCCTGGCCGGGCAGGACCCTGGACCTCCAGCAGACCAAAAAGGGCCAGGAGGTGGGAAAACACCCCAAAACCACCAAAATAACCCTTTGGGACCCCCAAAACCCTTTTAAGAATTCCCTTCAAACTCTCTGGAGTCTCCCAGATTTTTTGCACCACCCAAAATCCCCTTTCTGGGACCCCCCCGAACCCCCAGGATTCCCCCAAAGTCTTTGGACTCTCCCAAATTTTGCTTCCCCAAAATCCCCATGGGACCCCCAGGGTTCCCCAAACTCCTGGAGTCTCCCCAGATTTTTGCTCCCACCCAAAACCCTCTAAAAATCCCAAAATTTCCCCTGGGAGCCCCCAAAATCCTTTGGGATCCCCCAGAATTTTCTCTGAGCCCCCAAATCCTCTGGGACCCCCAAAAATCATTCCAATCTCCCAGATCCCTGGGACCCCCAAACTCCCCTGATCCCAGATCCCTTGAGGTTTTGGGGTCTCATTTTTAGTGTCCCCCTTTTCCCACGCCCCGGCTGCAGGGAAGCCCTGCCCCCCCTGGAGGTCATCGGCCAGGGGCTCCACAACCCCCTTCCAGGACCACCAGGTTTGGGGGGATCTGGGGGTCCTGAGGGGTTTTGGGGGTCCTGAGGTGTTTTTGGGGGGTCCTGTGGGGATTTTGGGGGATCCTGGGGGGAGTGGGGGGTC
>JAREIS010003369.1:0-17036 GCA_030060385.1 Muscicapa striata striata | reverse complement strand
GGCGCCAGGCGCTGAGCCTTCCAGGCCGGCGCAGGCGGATGCAGCCGCCAGCGGCGCCCGGCCAGGTAGCCTGGTCTCGCAGGCGCTGAGAAGGGTAGACTTATTCATCCGGAACTGCGGCGCTGCAGCGCCATCCTGCCAGCGCCAGGCGGATGCCGATGACTGGCCGGCCGCCCGAGCCGGGTAGACCTGGTCTCTGCAACAGCCGGGAGAAGGGTAGACCTGTTCACCCCGGCGCCACGGGCGCTGCAGTGCCCTCCAAGCCGGCAGCAGGCAGATGCTGCCGGCCAGCCGAGCAGCCCGAAACCAGGTAGACCTGTCTCGCGGCCGCCCGGAGAAGGGTAGACCTGTTCACCCCAGAGCCGCGGGTCGCTGCAGCGCCTCTCAGGCCGGCAGCAGGCGGATGCAGCTGGCCAGCCGGCGGCCCGAGCAGGTGAGACCTGGTCTCCGGCGCGCCCTGAAGAATGGTAGACCTGTTCATCCTGGCACTGCGGCGCTGCACGCCCCTCTGCTGGCGCCAGGCGATTCCTATGGCTGGCCGGCCGGCCGAGAGCCAGGTAGACCTGGTATCTTGCGGCCCCCTGGAGAAAGGGTAGACCTGTTCACCCGCGCCGCAGGCCTGCAACGCCTCCCTCCGCCAACAGGCAGATGATGCTGGCCGCCGGCCGGCCCCGGACCAGGTAGACCTGGTCTCCGGCGCTCGCCCGAAGAAGGGTAGACCTGTTCACCCGGCGCCGCGGGCGCTGCGCCCTCCGCCAGCGGCAGGCGGTTGCTGACGGCCGGCCGAGCGGCCCCGAGCCAGGTAGACCTGGTGTCTGGCGGCGCCCCGGAGAAGGGTAGACCTGTTCACCCCGGCGCTGCAGGCGCTTCAGCGCCCTCCCGCTGGCGGCAGGCGGATGCCAATGGCCGGCAGGCGGCCCGAGCCAGGTAGACCTTGTCTCCGGCGGCCGCCCGGAGAAGGGTAGACCTGTTTACCCCAGCGCCCGGTCCGCTGCAGCGTCCTCCAGGCCGGCAGCAGGCGGATGCAGCCGGCCAGCCGGCGGCCCCGGAGCCAGGTAGACCTGGTCTCCGGCGGCCGCCTGGAGAAGGTAGACTTATTCATCCCGAACTGCGGGCCGCTGCAGCGCCATCCCTGCCAGCGCCAGGCAAATGCCGATGGCGGCCGCCCGCCCGAAGCCGGGTAGACCTGGTCTCTGGCGACAGCCCAGGAGAAGGGTAGACCTGTTCACCCCGGCGCCACGCGGCCGCTGCAGTGCCCTCCAGGCCGGCAACAGGCGGATGCAGCGGCCAGCCGAGCGGCCCATGCAGGTAGACATGGTCTCTGGGGCCGCCCGGAAGGGTAACCTGTTCACCCAGGCCGCGGGCGTGCAGCTCCTCCCCGGCGGCAGCGGTCCGCCCGGCTGCTGGCCACGGAGGCGGGTAGACCTGGCCTCTGGCGCCAACCCGGAGAAGGGTAGACCTTTCCCCGGGCTGCGAGCGCTGCAGCGCCTCCGCCGGCAACAGGCGGAGTGCCGCCGGCCGGCCAGGCTCCAGGCCGGGCACATGGTCTCAGCGGCCGCCCGGAGAAGGGTAGACCTGTTCACCCAGCGCCGCGGGCCGCTGCAGCCTCCCTCCGCGGCAGGCAGATGCCGCCGGCCGGCCTGCTGGCCCTGGAGCTGGGAAACCTTGTCTCCGCGGCCGCCAACGAAGGGTAGACCTGTCACCCGGCGCCACAGGCCGCTGCAGCACCCTCCCCATTGGCGGGAGGCGGAAGTTGCCGGCCTGCTGGCAGCCGACCCAGGTAGACCTGATCTTCAGCGGCCGCCCCATGAAGGTTGACCTGTTCACCACCCGCCGCGGGCTGCAGCAACGCCCTCCCCTTCCAAAGGAAGGCAGATTCAGCCAGCCGGCCTGCTGGCCCGGGCCGGTAGACATGGTCTCCGCGGCCGCACAGAAGGGCTACTTGTTCCCGCGCCACGGGCGCTGCAGCGCCTCCCCACTGGCAGCAGGCGATGGTGCCGCCGGCCGGCAGGTCGCGAGCCAGGTAGACCTGGTCTCCGGCACCCGGAGAAGGTAGACCTGTTCATTCCGGCACTGCGGGCCGCTGCAGCCCCTCTGCGGCGGCAGGGGATGCCGTGGCGGCCGGCCGCGAGAGCGTAGACCTGGTCTTGCGGCCCTGGAGAAGGGGACCTGTTCACCCGCGGCCGCAGGGCTGCACGCCCTCCCTCCGCCAACAGGCGAGACGCCTGGCCGCCTGGCCGGCCGGAGCGGGTAGACATGGTCTACGGCACCGCCCGGAGAAGGTTGACCTGTTCACCAACGCCGCGGGCAGTGCAGCTCCCCCCCTTCAGCGGCAGGTGGATCCCACCTCGGCCGGCCCCGGACCAGGGTAGACCTGGTCTCCGGCGCTCGCCCGAAGGGTAGGCCTGTTCACCGGGCCGCGGGCCGAGGCTGCGCCCTCCCCACCGGCGGCAGGCGGTTGCTGACGGCTGGCCGAGCGCCCCGAGCCAGGTAGACCTGGTGTCTGGCGGCTGCCGCAAAGGGTAGACCTGTTCACCCCGGCGCTGCAGGCGCTTCAGCGCCTCCCGCTGGGGCTGGCCGTCCAGTGCGCGGCCGGCCCCAGAGCCGACTAGACCTGGCCTCCACTGCCGCACCGGCAAGGGTAGACCTGTTCACCACTGCGCCGAGGCGCTGCAGCCCTCCCGCCGCGACAGGCCGTGCCGCGCCCGGCCTCGGCTGGAGCCAGGTAGACCTGGTCTTGGTGGCGCCCGGAGAAGGGTAGACCTGTTCCCCGGAGAAGGGTAGACCTGTTCACCCCGGCGCTGCAGGCGCCCAGCGCCCTCCCGCTGGCGGCTGGCGCATGCCAGTGGCGGCAGGCCGGCCCAGGCCGAATAGACCTGGCCTCCTACTGCCGCACCGGAGAAGGGTAGACCTGTTCACCACCGCTGCTGTGGCGCTGCAGCGCCCTCCTCGCCGGCGGCAGGCGGATGCCGCCGGCCGGCCGGCCTCGGGCCAGGTAGACCTGGTCTCTGGCGGGCGCCCAGGATAAGGGTAGACCTGTTCACACCGGCGCCGCAAGCCGCTGCAGCGTCCTCCCGCCGGCTGGAGGCAGATGCCGCTGGCTGGCCGAATGGGCCTCGGGCTGGGTAGTCCTGGTCTCCGGCGGCCTTCGGGAAGTGTAGACCTGTTCACCCTGGATCCGCGGCCGCTGCAGCGCCTGCCCGATGGCGACAGGTGGATCCTGCCGGCCGTCCAGCCCCGGAGCTGGTTAGACCATGTCTCCGGCAGCCGCCCCGGAGAAGGGTAAATCTGTTCACTGCCGCGCCACGGGCCGCTGCAGCGCCCTCCCGGCTGGCGGCAGGGGGATTCCAATGGCCGGGCAGACGACCCTGGAGCCGGGTAGACCTGGTCTCCGGCGGTCGCCCCAAAAAAGGGTAGACCTGTTCACCCCGGCTCTGCGGGCCGCTTCAGCGCCCTCCCCGCTGGCGGCTGGCGCATGCCAGTGGCCGGCCGGCCGGCCCCAGAGCCGAATAGACCTGGCCTCCTACTGCCGCACCGGAGAAGGGTAGACCTGTTCACCCCGGCGCCGCGGGCCGCTGCAGCGCCCTCCTCTCCGGCTGAAGGCAGATGCCGCCGGTCGGCCGGCCGGCCCCGGAGCTGAGTAGACCTGGTCTCCAGCGGCCGCCCCGGAGAAGGGTAGACCGGTTCACTTTGGAGCCGCAGGTTGCTGCAGCGCCCTCGCCGCCGGCGGCATTTTGATCCCGCCGGCCGGCGGCTCCGGAGCCGGGTAGACCTAGTCTCTAGCAGCCGCCCCATAGAAGGGTAGACCTGTTAACCACCGCGCCGCGGGCCACTGCAGCGCCCTCTCCTTCCGGCGGAAGTCGGATTCAGCCGGCCGGCCGTCTGGCCCCGGAGCCGGGTAGACCTGGTCTCCGGCGGGCGCTACAAAGAAGGGTAGACCTCTTCACCCCGGCGCCACGGGCCGCTGCTGTGCCTTCCCCACCGGCGGTAGGCGTATGGTGCCAGCCGGCCGGCAGGCCACGGAGCCAGGTAGACCTGGTCTCCGGCGGCCACCCCGGAGAAGGGTTGACCTGTTCATCCCGGCGCTGCGGGCCGCTGCAGCGCCCTCCCCTGTGGCGCCAGGCGGATGCCGCCGGCCGGCCTGCCGGCCCTGGAGCCGGATGTCCTGGTTTTAGGACAGGGTTCTGCCAAAAAACGGCAGAAGTTCCCCTTTGAAATAGAGAAATCAATGTCACCCCCCTCCGAGTGTTATAATTGTTTAAAATCAAGGACTCAAGGCCGAGATAAGGAGGTAAAAGTAACAGCTCTTTACTACTCTAACTCACAGCACAAGTAGAAAACAACAGTAATTATTAAAATTACCGACGAAAAACAGAAGAAAAAGTCAGTTGTAGTCCTTTCTTAGACGCGGACACACTCGGTCTGTGTCCGTTCCTGGGGTTTAACTGTAGCAGGGCCGGCACAGCTGCAGGCGCAGGCGGGAGCCAGGGAGGTGGAGTGGAACAGCCGCGGCCGGGCTGGCTCAGGTGGGAGCTCTTCGCTCCGGTCCTGTGTCCCGATGACCAGTTGTATTCCCAGAGGTAGGAAGTATTTGGTCTTTGGTAGTCAGCAGTGCCTCCAAGGTAGCAGGGCAGATGCTGGGCAGCTGAATGCAGCCGGCCCCGGGTCTCCTACCTCCTCACACCGCCCGAGCAGACTGGAGAAGTTCCCCTCCCCTCTCTCTCGCCGCAAACAGCCGGGCCCCTCCAGAAGCCTCGTGCTCCCTGAGTAGCTCCCCCTTCCCGGAAATCCGCATCCCCCTCCGGGTAGCTCCGGTCCCACCCACCCGCCCGTCCAGGGCCATCACAAATCCTGGGCACAGCCGGCGGGTTCTGCTAGCATTACAATGGGAAAAATTCTCCCCACTCATACATTGAAGGAACACAATCCCAACCTTCAACAGCTCCCAAAGCCCCACCGTGGCCGGCCTGGGGTGGCCGTGGCCACTCTGCCAAAAAACGCTGCCCAAGACCCCCTTCACCATCTTCAGCGAGGAGCCCTCCCCCCCCGGGGGCGGCAGGGCCCCAAAATCCCAGCGAGGGTCAAGTCCCGCATCAGGGTGAGTTTGGGGAGGGAAATTTGGGATGGAAATGAGGTGGGGGGAAAGTTTGGGAAGGGAAATTAGGGATAGAAATTTGGGGAGGAAATCAGGAGGAGGGAAAATTTGGTGGGGGTGGAGTTTGGGAATGGAAATTTGGGGGGGCAAAGCTTTGAGAGGGGGAAGGTTGGGGAGGGAAATTTGGGAATGGAATTTTGGGGATGGGGTTTTGCGGGGCAAAGCTTTGAAAGGAGGAAATTTGGAATGGAAATTTGAGGGGCAAAGCTAATGGGGGGAAATCAGGAGGAGGGAAATTTGGGAGGGGAAATTTGTGGAGAAGAAGTTGGGGGATGGAAATTTGGGGTGGGAAAGTTTGGGAAGGGAAATTTGGGAAGAGAAAGTTTGGGGGGATTGAAAACTGTGGGAGGGAAAGTTGGGGGAATTTTGGGAAAAGGAATCAGGGAGGGAAATGTGGAGAAAAAGGTTTGGGGAGAAAGTTTGGGAAGGGAAATTTGGGGAGGAAATGGGAGGAGGGAAAGTTTTTAGGGGAAATGTTGGGAAATTTGGGGAGGAAAAGTTTGGGGGGGGCTAAAAATTTGGGATGGGAGGAAAAGTTTTGGGGAAAGGTTGGAAGGAAAATTTGGGGGAAAAGCTTTTGGAGGGGAAAATGGGGAAGAGGGAAAATTTGGGAAGGGAAGTTTTGGAGGGGAGGGAAAATTTGGGGGAAGAAGAAGTTTGTGGGGGAAACTTTTGGTGAGGAAATTTTGGGAGAGGAAGGAAAATTTTAGGGGGAAAATTTCCACATGGAAAATCTTTGGGAAGGTGAGGAAAAAATTTTTTTGGGATGAAAATTTTGGGCTTTTCACCCCCTTTTCCAGGTGACTTTCAGTGACAGCGACCCTGAGGAGCCCCAAATTCCCCCGGATACCCCCAAAACCATCTGGAAAAATTCCAGTGCCAGGAGGGTTCAGGCCCAAAAATCCCCCGGGAATTCTCCGGGAATTGGGGCTCGGCCCCGACGGGGGCGGCCCAGGAAGGAGCCAGGGACCCCCAAAAAGAGGGAAAAGAGGGAAAAAATGGGGAGCAAGCAGGAAGAAAATCTGGGAAAGGAGGAAAATGGTATTCCCAAAACAGCTGTGGAAAAGAGGGAGAAAAGGGGAAAGTCCAAAATAGAAGAAATGAGAAAAAGGGGAAATCCCAAAATTCAGGTCTCGGTTTGGTCCCTGCAAAGCCTAAAACGGGGAGGAAGGGGTGTCAAAAAAGGGGTCATGAAACTGAGAAGGGGATCGTGGGGAGGTCCCAAATTGGGAAGGGGTCAGGGAGACCCCAAAACCAGGAAGGGCATTGGAGAGGGTAAAAGGGGTCCCACATAAGTGAGACCCCAAATTCTGTGGGTGCAGCTGTGGCAGAGCCCCCCACCCCAGACCCCCCCCACCATTCTCCAAACTCTTCCTCCCAAAAGCCATCAAAACCCTCAGATCTCACTCTGAGCCACCTCTCCTTTATTCCAGGGACTGGTACAAAACGGGGATAGGGGTGTTGGGATTTGCGGGGACTGCACCCCCAGACCCCCAACAAGATGTTGGGGTGGGGGCTACACCTTGGCACACCCTGTGACCCCTGAGGCACCACCGCTGCTGCAGCTCGGGGGGACACACGAGCCAGGGAGAGGTCGAGGGGAACCATGGTGGTGGGGGCTGGGGCGGGGATTTTGGGGGGTGGGGGGGTCTTAGCAGGCTGGGGGTCTCAGTGCTGGAGAGGGACACGGAGGGAGGGGGCTGGGGGTGTCTGTGGGTGTCATGGAGGACTACAAGGGGTCTGTGGCAGGGCCTTGGGGGGACTTGTGGGCTCTGATGGAGGGGCTGGGTGTGCTGGGGGGTCGTTACGGGGGGACTGAGGGGGGCTGGGGGTATCCAGGGGTGCTGAGGCCGTGCCCCCTCCCAGCACACCCCCTGTATGGATGCTTTGTGGGGGGGAACTGGGGTCCCCAGTGGAGCCCCCTGAGAGGCTGCACTGGGAACGGCTCGGGCTCCTTCCTGCACAGCTTTACCAGCCCTTCATTAGCCCAGACCCCCAATTCTCTCAGGATCTCTCCTAATGATATTTCACCAGTCCTTAGTCCCGTCCTTAATGAGTCCTGTGCCTTGGTGAGCGTCATTCCTAGGACTGGTTTGTGGGATGTTCTTTAGTCCTGGCCCTCAACGAGCAGGTAGGGCCGGGTTTCTTGGGTAGTCCCTGGATCACTCATGAGTGGGTTCTCTCCTGAATCCACTTCCTCGGGGTCTTGTTAATCCCCTCCCTTAGTGAGTCCTGTTCCTGAATGAGGGTCATTTCTCGGGCTGGTTTGTTGGATGTTGGTTCGTCCCACGCCTGATGAGCCAGGTTGTGGACACTGCTGCAGGCCTAGGCCTTTTCTCACAGGGTCTGAGTTCCTTTCTCAGGCTGTGAAACTTTCTCAGGCCTAGCTGAAACCTTTCCCATGCTAGGGCCTCTGTCTCTACTGTAAACATAAGAGAAAGAATCATAACGTAGATAACACACCTGCTGGATCTATGGGAGAACGAGAGACAAGAGCTGTCTCTCTGTCTCTCCAATGAACTGTCTGTATTTTGTTTTTGCACAAACTGTATTATAAAAAGCAATAGCTCTCTTCAATAAACTGCACTCTTTCTTGCATCAAGTAAGAGTTGCCATGTTGCTGTTTTCTTTTCGCCACTCCGTAACCCTCTCAGGCAGCAACATTTGGAGCTTCCACCGAGAGAACAACATTTGGAGGTGTCCGCCGAGATCGTCACTCCAGCGGATCGGGATTGCTTTAAGCAATCTCTGACCGACGAACAGCACCGAAAAACTCGGAGCTGACAGCCTGCAGACCAGGCTGAATCCCGGAAAACCAGGACTGCGAACCTGGGGCCAAGACCGGAGCCAGGAGACGGCCGGAGTCAGAGAGGCATCTGGGACATTGCGGAAAAATCCGCGAAAAGTCGTCAGTTTTTCTGCTCTCGCACTGAGAGAGCACGGAGCCGTGCGGAGCGGCGCGGAGCCCCAGCGTCCCGCGGTGCGGAGCCGCGCGGAGCGGAGCGGCCCGAGCGGAGCGGAGCGGCCCGGAGCGGAGCCGTGCCATCTCTCATCGGCACACCGCAACCCCTGACAGCGGGAGCCGCGAGCAGCTCTGCGAGCCTTCTTCCCCGTTGAGAGAGGTACTCTGTGTTCCCCCCACCCCTCCCAGCATAGCAGATAGGTGGGAAATTCCGAATAATGGGGATCCATTTATCTAAACAAGAGGAAACTGATTTGATTGCCTTGTTAACTTGGGCGAGAGAGCATGGTTTTTCGGAGGAGGCAGGAGAAGTTTTTTCTATGGACAAATGGGAAGAATTAGGGGACCTTCTGTGGACAGCCCTCCGGAAGGGGGATGTCTCAGCCGGCCCCCTGATGCTGACCTGGACAACAATTAATCGAAGTTTTTTGGAAGAGGAGACGGGTTTTGAGCGGAGCGAAACAGACTCAGAACAGAGCGAGGAAGAATCTGTTTGCTATCCTGGCCACACCACCTTAACGGCGCTGGGCACTGACGGCTCGCAGCAGCCGCCAGCTGGGACCAGCCCCCCCGTGCAGCCCGCGCTGCCTGAGGGGGGCGGCCCCCCCGCTCTGGGGACGCTGCTCGCTCCTGACAAAGAGGTGCCATCGGCCTGCCCCCCCACCGTGCCGGGGCCATCACTTGATCTGCCTGCTGCCCGAAAAGGTGGGGGTTGTGCTGGCCCCTCCATCCGAGATGCTGGCTGACCCCGACCCGCCTGCAGAGAGGGAGCTGTCGGCACCGGCCACCCCCGAGAAGAAGGGGGTGCCGGCTCCTCCCTCCTCTCCGATGTTGGAGCTCGGCCTGCCTGCCCAGGCAGGGTCTCGGCGGCCCTTCTCTGCTCCGGCAGAGGCAGGGCCGCCCTCTCTTCTTTTCCCCTCAGCCTCCCCGTCCGTTCGCCCGGGAGCGCTGCCGACCCCAGGGCTGCTCTCGTCAGCTGGAGGAGCTCTGCCCGCCTGGCCGGTCACGAACGGACCCCTCCCACAGGCATTTCCAGCTGCCTCGCCGCCCCCACCCTGTGCTGACAGCAAGGATAGCTTTGTCTTTACTTTAGAGGGGGGAGCAGCAGAGGCTGGTTTCATTCCTGCAGTGGTCAAGGCAGGAGGGAGTGCTGGGGCAGATGTCTCTGATACTCAAATCAGAGAGACTCAGAGTTTTCCTGTGCCTGATGCTGTCTCTATGGTAGAACAGCGAGATTGGAAAAAGAGAAAGAAAGTATTTAAACGATCGTGTTATTGTGAATCACCTTTGCCTCATTTCAGGCTTCAGATGAGACACGCCTAGGTCCTTCCTGCTGACCTGCAAGGTGTCCACCCTGACCAGCTCACCAAACACCGACCAGATGAAAACACTGAGCAGATCATCCCTCTAGAAGCAGAGAATGGACATTTATCTGTTCATGTTGGAACTGTTAATATAGTTTTCATTGTTATATTAGAATAATCACTTAGTGGTTGATTTTTCACTGTTTGATAAGTCGGGTGAATGGTGATGGGTCTTGTTATTGTATTAAAATTAAGTTTTGCAGAGAAAAAGCACCAAGCTTGAAGATTTCCCTAGGCACTCCAGGTGTCCACATATCTCCTGAGTGGTATTTGTTCTCCTTTGCAAACGGATCCTGTAAAGGATTACAAACACTTCTCTTTTTCTTTTTCTTTTAAAACTAAAAGGGGGACATGTGGACACTGCTGCAGGCCTAGGCCTTTTCTCACAGGGTCTGAGTTCCTTTCTCAGGCTGTGAAACTTTCTCAGGCCTAGCTGAAACCTTTCCCATGTTAGGGCCTCTGTCTCTACTGTAAACATAAGAGAAAGAATCATAACGTAGATAACACACCTGCTGGATCTATGGGAGAACGAGAGACAAGAGCTGTCTCTCTGTCTCTCCAATGAACTGTCTGTATTTTGTTTTTGCACGAACTGTATTATAAAAAGCAATAGCTCTCTTCAATGAACTGCACTCTTTCTTGCATCAAGTAAGAGTTGCCATGTTGCTGTTTTCTTTTCGCTGCTCCGTAACCCTCTCAGGCAGCAACACCAGGTCTCTTCTGCCAGGATCTCCTCAGTCCCATCGCTTAATTAGAGTCACTCCTGGCACTGTTCCGTTGGAGTTCATTAGTCCTATCCCTTAACGAGCAGCCTTCTTGGACCTGGTTCGCTGGACATTCATCAGTCCTCTCCACCAGCAGGTTCTCTCCCAGGGCTGTTTCCTCGGGATCTTCCCGTCTCAGTCCAGCTCTTCGATCAGCCGCGGACCCTGCACTGTACCGACACCCGGGGGCGGCAGGGGACCCCCGAAAACCTCCTCAACTCCCTCCTTGACCACTCGGGCCCCATCTGTGACCACCCAAGGTACCCGCTCCTCCCTGGGGGGTGGCCGGGGGCCTCCCCAGACCTTCTCCAGCCCCTCCCTGATTTGGGCCACCGCCTCCTCCTCTGCGGCCACCTCGGCGTGAACGGCCCGCGCCTCCCGTGCGAGCTCCTCGGTGGCCCCCCGACTCCAGCTCAGCAAGAACCCGACCTTCCTGCGGGCCCCTCGGAAGCGGCCCCGTTCGGGGCGGCAGCGCCCGCGCCCCCGCCTTCAGCAGCCGCCACAGGTGCCACAAAGCCGCTGCCACGTCGGCGCCAGGGTCGCGACTATCGCGCCCCTCCAGCAGCTGCGCCACGGCCAGGAGCGCCCGCTGTCGCCGAGGGGCTCAGCGGCAGCCCTGCGGCTCGGGCATCGCGCCGGGCGCTCAGAAGCGCTTCGGCCGTGCTGCTGAAGGGGGCGGCGGTCGCGAGCGCGGCCGAGGCGGCGATGGCAGCGTCGAGGAACTCGGGAGCAGCGTCTCGTCCCCGCCGTGCAGGCTCAGCGAAGGCATAACCGAACAGCGCGTTCGGCAGCTGGAACCGCACCAAGGGGGACGGCGGCGCGGCGCGGAGGGCGCTCAGCGGGCACACCGAGGTGGGGATGGGCGGCGGGGCCGGGCCGAGCTTCACCGCCCTCCTCATCCCCCTCGGCCGCCGAGCCGTCCCCGAGCTCCTCCACTCGCCCCCGCCCGCGCCACCACCACGGCCGCCACCGCGGCAGCAGCGCCGCGGCCTCCCCGGAGCTCAGCAATCGGCGGAACCCGTCGCGCTCCGCCTCGCTGAGCTGTTCCCACAGCCCGCGGCCTGTAGGCCGCCGTGGATCCCCGGGCTCGCGTAGTTCGCGCAGGCCGGGCAGCGCGGGGCGCGGCGGGGAATTGCGCTCAGCGCGCAACGCCTCAAGAACCTGATCGCGGTAGAAGGCCTCGGCGCAGGGGCCGTGGGCGCGGTAGCAGCGCAGGGAGCAGAGGCGGCGGTGGCAGCGCAGGCACGTGTAGGGGGGCGCGGAGGCGCTGCAGAGCGCGCACGGACAGGCCGCCGCCTCCTCCGCCGCCATCTCGGGTCTGCCCGCGCTCTGCCCGCGCTCTGCCAGCCCCGGTGCGCCACGCCCCGCGGAGGCGATTGGCCAATGACTGCTCGCACTCCGGCTGTCCGGAAGTTAGGGGGTTTTTAGGGGTTTTAAAAGGGTTTTTCGGAGGTTTTTCAGAGGTATTTTTTTAGGGTTTTAAAGTGGAATTTTGGGGCTTTTGGTTTTTTTTTTTTTGTTTGTTTGTTTGTTTGTTTTTTGTTTGTTTTTTTTGTTTTTTTTTTGTTTTCGGTTTTTAAAGGGGTTTTGGGGTGCACACATGGGTGGGGGATGCATTACTCCTGATTACCGATCCATTGCAGTGGAAAGGAGCGCTACTGTGTGGTGTGCACGCTTTCTTCTTAGCTGTAGGTACACTTCTGTGCTCTTCGCTATGCAGACTCGAGAGAGTGCATGCTATTGATACTAGAAGAGTGGCAGACTGATATTAGAGAGTATAGAAGAAAAGTTCACGTCCCAGGCATGCTTTGTCAACAGAAACACCTAGCAGCAGAGTGTTCTGTGTGAGAACTAGGTGACAATTGCTCTCTGTTAGAGAGAAAACGCTGCAAGATACAAACCGCGAACAAGGAAACTCAGTGCACCAGAGTGCTCTGCTCAGCGTATCAGTTGCCAGTGACTAGTGCTAAGAAGCAGGATCAACGGATGCTGGCTTTCTTACTGAATACCTATTCATCTAGCTGCCTTCTGTGGTAAATATTGGAGATGCAGGGATCTCGTGTCTGTGTGTAGTGGACAGTGAGAACTACTGTGGTGCGTGCACTCTTTCTCCTTGTCCTCAGTTAAACTTCTCTGCCTTTCGCTATGCACAGTTAAAAGAGTGCTTGGAACTCTTACAAGAAGCAGGGCAGACTGCTATGGTAGAGAGCGTTTAGAAGAAAAGTGCACGTGCCAGGGGTGTTTTTTGAGCAAATAAACGTAGCAGTAAAGTGTTTTGCGTGAGGAGAGGGTGACAATTCTCTCATTTAGAGAGAAATCGCTGCAGGATACAAACCGCGAGCAAAGAACCGCCGTGCACCAGAGTGCTCTGCGCAGCCTATCAGTTGTCAGTGAATAGTGCTAAGGAGCAGGATGGATGGACGAGACTGAGAACGGACGGAGATGGATGGAGGACATTGACGGATGAGAGATGAACGATGACGGACTAGGACGGAGGACGTGACTGACGACAGAGACACGGACGGACTGGACAGACGATGACGGACTGGAGGACGAGAGACGAGATGACACGACGGACGACGGACTGGACGACGGACAGACGACGAAGACGGAGACGGACGAGACGGACGACAGACGGACGGACGACGGACGGAGGACGGACGGACGGACGGACGGACTGACGGACGGACGGAGGACGAACGACAGGACGGATGACGAGACGGACGGACGACAGACGGACGAGACAGACTTGGATCGGATAGACGACGACAGGACGACGGATGATATGACGGACGGACAGACGGACGGACAGGGACGGAACGGATGACGAACGGACAGAACGAACGGACAGAACGACGGACGGACAACAGGACGGACGGAGACGGATGGACAGACGGACGACGGACGGACGGAACGGACGACGGACGGACGACGGACGGACTGACGGAGCGACGACGGAGACGACGACTGACGAGACGACGATGACGACGGACGGACTGGAGACACGACGGAGATGACGGACGGATGACGGAGACGGATGAGAGACGAGATGACGGACGGAATGGACGGACGAGACGGACGGACGAGACGGAGATGACAGAAGACGATGGACGGACGACAGAGACGGATGACGAATGGATGACAGACGACTGGACGAGAGCATGGACTGGACAGACGGATGCATGACGAGGACGCGACAGACGACGATGACGGACGACGGAATGGACAGACGAGAGACGGACGACGGACGGACAGGACAGACGGACGATGGACGGATGACGACGACGGACAGACGGACGGATGACAGACGACGGGGACGGACGACGGACGGAACGGATTGACGGACGGACGGACTGAGACGGACGGACGACGACGGACGGACGACGACGGACGAGACGGACGAGACAGACGACTTGACGTACAGATGGGGCTTTGTTGTTGGGACGTTCTTCAGCTACCTTACAGGGACTAACTGTTGAACCTGGAGTTATCGATGCGGATTATACAAGTGAAATTATGATTATGGTTCATACACGTTTTCCTCCTATCAGTATTCCTGCACGAAGCCGCATAGCTCAGCTGATTCCACAACAGCAGCTGATTAAGGAGGCCCAAGGACCACTGCGAGGAACTGGTGGATTTGGATCTACAGGAGGTTTGGTATTACTTACTCTTACAATGGATCAGTGCCCGATGGTGGAGGCTATATTACGTTTTGCTCAGCAGGAAAGGCGACTTCGAGCCTTATTGGATACAGGTGCTGACATTACTATTGTTGCTAAGCGTCATTGGCCATGTAATTGGCCTCTGGAAAATTGTTTGGAGGCTGTTGAAGGAGTTGGTGGAGCAGGACAGGTCCAAAAAAGCCGTGGGCCTGTATCCATTACAATTGATCAAAACACTGTATCAGCTATAGTAACAGTGATGGACCTTCCTATTGGTGTACAAGCATTAATTGGGCGAGCTATCCTTGCTCAGATGGGACTAGTATTACATTTGGGAGATGGTCCTTTTCAATGACGGCCACTACTAGGACTTTCCCGATCCAACTTACCAGGTTAACAGACACACCTGTATGTAAATGCACAAATGCAACCTATGGGTGCACTTCAGCCAGGACTTCCTAACCCTGCTATGATTCCTCGTGGATGGGACATTTTAATTGTGGATTTAAAGGACTGTTTTGCACCCTTGTGACACTCAAAGGTTTGCTTTTACCTTACCTGCTGTTAACAGAGAGGATATTGCACAATGCTATGAGTGGGTTGTTTTACCTCAGGGTATGAGAAATTCACCAACACTTTGTCAGCTATTTGTTGCAGTAGCCTTACAACCATTAAGGGTATGCTGGAAATCTATGTTGATTTTTCACTATATGGACGATATTCTGTTTGCACAGAGCGTGCCTTTTACCAAGGATCATGAGCGTACAATAATTAGTACGCTGTCACAGCATGGACTAGCAGTTGCTCCTGATAAAATCCAGAGGACTAATCCTTGGCATTATTTGGGTTGGCAAATATCTGATTCTACTATAAGGCCTCAGAAATTGGAGCTGAAAACAACCATTCGTACCTTTACGTGATGCCCAGCGACTCCTCGGTGACCTTCAGCGGCTTCGACCGGTAACAGGATTTACAAATGATGAACTGGAAATCCTTCGTCCACTGTTAAAAGGTACCGACCCTGCTGCACCTGTTTCTGTAACTGCTCAGCAGACGCGGACTTTACAAAAACTGGCTACAATTATCTCTGAAAGAGCTGTTTCTCGGAGAGTGGAGGATGTACCCATTGACATTACTATTTTACAGGGAAAAGATCACCTGATGGGTGCTCTCACACAGCTCACAGCGGATCATCAGACACTTGTTTTGGAATGGCTTTTTACGTCTGTGCAACCTAGGACTACAGTACAGAGCCGTGTGGCTAATTTAGCTACTTTGATAAAAAAGGGGCGTCTTCGATGTTTACAAATTACAGGACTTGAGCCAGCCAATATTTATGTGCCTTTGCGTGCTGAGGACTTGGCATGGTATTTGTACCATTCTCCAGAATTACAAACAAGTCTTCTGGAAGCAGCACAAAACATTCAATTGAAGTCACTGAGAAATCCTGTTTTACAATGGATACAATGTTGCACTTGGATTCCTAAACCTAAGGTCTTGGATCGTCCTCTGCAGAATGCCGTCACTGCATACACAGTTGCTGAAAAGAAGTCAAGACGGGCAGCAGTTGTCTGGTTACAAGGAAGACAATGGCATCATGAGATTCTGCCTGCAGAGTCTCAGGACTCTCTTCAAACACTGGAACTTCGGGCTGTTCTTAGAGCTATTTTGAAATGGCCTCATGAGAACTTAAATGTTGTTACTGATTCTTTATATGTAGTGGGTGTAACTCTGCGGATTAAGGATGCACTCATAAAGGACATTAAAAACACTACATTGCTGGAACTTTTGAGACAATTACGTCAGGCTGTCAACATTCGGACAGCACCAATGGCTATGCTGCATATACGTAGCCATAAGTGGACTGATGGTTTAGGCAAAGGCAATGATATTGCAGATCAATTAGTATCAGTGACTGTACCTCTCAGTGAATTTCAGCAGGCATGAATGGCACATGATACATTTCATCAAAATGCTCGGGGCCTTCACAAGCAATTCCGTATATCTTTATCAGAAGCTCGAGGAATTGTTAAATCCTGTCCAGTTTGTAGTCTGCAAGGCCCAGGCTTGGGAATGGCTGTGAATCCTAGGGGCTTAGGTCCTAATGAAGTCTGGCAAATGGATGTAACTCATGTTCCTTCTTTTGGAAAATTGAAATATGTGCATGTAACAATTGATACTTAGAGTGGGTTTATTTGGGCAACTGCTCAAACAGGTGAAAAGGCACTTCATGTATCTCGACATTTGTCAAATTGTTTTGCAGTTATGGGGGTTCCTAAACAATTCAAACCAGATAATGGTCCTGCATATACTAGTGAAAAAATGAGAAAGTTTTGCCAGCAATGGGGTATTTCTCATATCACTGGTACTGCTCACTCCCCAACAGGTCAAGCTATAGTAGAGCGAGCTCATCAAACTTTAAAAAATTACTTAATGAAGTTTAAAGGTGAAACAGATGTACATTCATTGCTCACCAAAACTTTATTTGTGTTAAATTACTTGTGTATTTTGGGATCACATGCTGAACCTTCTGTTGTCATTCATAGTAGGGGGACAGAACAAATTCCAAAAAAAACCCCTATGAAAGTTATGTATCGGGATCCCAAAACAGGAATATGGCAAGGGCCTGCCGAGGTACAATATATGGGTAGAGGTTACGTGTGTGTTATTACTCCCACAGGACCCATTTGGGTACCCAGCAAATGGATTCGTCCAGTGACTGATGGCAGAGGCTGCACCTCCTCCACCTCAGACCCAGGAAGAAGAGGAGAGAGAGCGACTGAGGGATCATCTGGCAGTACAGCCCTTAGTCCAGCAACTCGAGAGTCTTCTGAAGAGGAACATTAAGTGGTCAACTCTTTCTGATTTGGAAGAGTTTGCTATTCGTGAACCTTCATTATTTGCTGATTGAATTGGACTGGGAAAGAGACAATGTTTAAGTTGTAATAAAAAATGTAAGAGGGGTGCATGGGTATTGATAAAGTGTGGTAGGTGTAAGGAATGGTGTTGGTTACATCAAATACACCTGTGGCAACCTGCGTGTCTTAATTGTACTGAAAAATTACAACATACCAATTGGCAATGAGAAGCTTTGGCTTTAACTAACGCTCATTTTTCTTCAGGAGA
>JAREIS010003350.1:0-25565 GCA_030060385.1 Muscicapa striata striata | reverse complement strand
GCCCCGGAGAAGGGTAGACGTTCACCCGGCGCGAGGCCTGCAGCGCCTCCCGCCGCGCAGGATGCGCGCCGGCCGGCCGCCCGGAGCCGAGACCTGGTCTCCGGCGCGCCCGAGAAGGTAGACTGTTCACCCGCGCGAGGACGCAGCGCCCCGCCGGCGAAGGCGGATGCCGCCGGCCGGCCGGCCCCGAGCCGGAGACCTGGTCCGGCGGCCGCCCGGAGAAGGGTAGACCTGTTCACCCCGCGCGAGGCGCCTGGTCTCCGGCGGCCGCCCCGGAGAAGGGTAGACCTGTTCACCCGGCGCCGAGGGCCGCTGCAGCGCCCTCCCCGCCGGCGGCAGGCGGATGCCGCCAGCCGGCCGGCCGGCCCCGGAGCCGGGTAGACCTGGTCTCCGGCGGCCGCCCCGGAGAAGGGTAGACCTGTTCACCCCGGCGCCGAGGGCCGCTGCAGCGCCCTCCCGCCGCGGCAGGCGGATGCCGCCGCCGGCCGGCCGCCCCGAGCCGGGTAGACCTGGTCTCGGCGGCCGCCCGAGAAGGGTAGACCTGTTCACCCCGGCGCCGAGGGGCCGCTGCAGCGCCTCCCGCCGGCGGCAGGCGGATGCCGCCCGGCCGGCCTGCCCCGGAGCCGGGTAGACCTGGTCTCCGCGCCGCCCGGAGAAGGGTAGACCTGTTCACCCCGGCGCCGAGGACGCTGCAGCGCCCCCCCGCGGCGGCAGGCGGATGCCGCCGCGGGCCGGCCGGCCCGGGAGCCGGGTAGACCTGGTCTCCGGCGCCGCCCGGAGAGAAGGGTAGACCTGTTCACCCCGGCGCCGAGGACGCTGCAGCGCCTCCGCGCCGGCGGCAGGCGGATGCCGCCCGCCGGCCGGGCCCCCGGAGCCGGGTAGACCTGGTCTCCGGCGGCCGCCCGGGAGAAGGGTAGACCTGTTCACCCGGCGCCGAGGGACGCTGCAGCGCCCGCTGCAGCGCCTCCGCCGGCGGAGCGATCGCTGCCGGCCTGTCGCCCCGAGCCGGTAGACCTGGTCTCGCGGCCGCCCGAGAAGGGTAGACCTGTTCACCACGGCGCCGAGGGCTGCAGCGCCTCCGCCGGCGGCAGGCGGATGCCGCCAGCCGGCGGCCGATCCTGAGCCGGGTAGACTGGCCCCGCCGCGGCAGGATGCGCCGGCCGCCGGCCCCGAGCCGGTAGACCTGGTCTCGGCGCGCCTGAGGGTAGCCTGTTCACCCCGCGCCGAGGGCCGGCCCCCGCGCGGCGGCATGCCGCCGCCGCCGCCCCGAGCCGGTAGACTGGCCGCCGCGGCGTCACCGGCGCAGGACGCGCGCCTCCGCCGGAAGGCGAGCGCGGCCGCGCCGAGCCAGATGTCTCCGCGCCGCCTGCGGTGACGCACCCGCGAGGGGCTGCAGCGCCCCCCCGCGGGGCGATGCCCGCCGCGCCCGGAGCGTAGACGGTCGCGCCGCCCGAGAAGGGTAGACTTTCACCGCGCGAGGCGCAGGCTCGCCGGCAGCGGATGCCGCCAGGCGGCCGCCCCGAGCGAGACTGGCTCCGGCGGCGCCGAGAGGGTAGACCTGTTCACCCGGCGCCAGGGCGCGCAGCGCCCCGCCGCGCAGGCGATGCCGCCGCCGCGGCCCCGAGCCGGTAGACCTGGTCCCGGCGGCGCCCGAGAAGGGTAGACTGTCACCCCGCGCCGAGGCGCTGCAGCGCCCCGCCGGCGAGGCGGATGCCGCGCGCCGCGCCCGAGCCGGTAGACCTGGTCTCGCGGCCGCCCGAGAAGGGTAGACCTGTTCACCCGGCGCCGAGGGACGCTGCAGCCCCGCGGCGGAGGCGGATGCCGCGGCCGCCGCGCCCGAGCCGGTAGACCTGGTCTCCGGCGGCCGCCCGAGAAGGGTAGACCGCACTCGGCGCGAGGACGCTGCAGCGCCTCCGGCGGCAGGCGGATGCCGCCGGCCGGCCGCCGGAGCCGAGCGGCCCGCCGAGGTAACCGTTCCCGGCGCCAGGGCTCACTCCGGCGCAGGGGATGCCGGCGGCCCCGAGCCGGGTAGACCTGGCCGGCGGCCCCGAGAAGGGTAGACTTTCACCCGCGCCGAGGGCGCGCAGCGCTCCCGCGGGGGAGCGCCGGCGGCGCCGCCCGAGCCGGGTAGACCTGGTCTCGGCGCCGCCCGAGAAGGTAGACCGTTCACCCGGCGCCGAGGCGCTGCAGCGCCTCCCGCCCGGCAGGCATGCGCGCGGCCGCCGCCCGAGCCGGTAGACTGGTCTGGCGCCGCCGAGAAGGGTAGACTGTTCACCCCGGCGCCGAGGGCTGCAGCGCCTCGCGGGCAGGCGGAGCCGCGGCCGCCGCCGGCGAGACCTGCTCGCGGCCCCGAGCGGTAGACCTGTTCACCCGCGCAGGCGCGAGGCCCCGCGGCGCAGGCGGATGCCGCGCGCCGGCCGCCCGAGCGAGACCGCCCGGCGGCGAGAAGGTAGACCACCCGCCGAGGCGCGAGCGCCTCCCGGCGAGGCGGATGCGCGGCCGGCCGCGCCCGAGCCGGTAGACCTGCCGCCGCCGGAGAAGGGTAGACGCACCGGCGAGGCCGCGCAGCCTCCCGGCAGGTGACTGCCCCGGCGCGGCCGGCCCCGAGCCGGGCGCGTCCGGCGGCCGCCCGGAGAGGGTAGACCTGGCCCCGGCGCGCCGAGGACGCTGCAGCCTCCCCGGCGCAGGAATGCCGCCGCGCCGGCCGGCCCGGAGCCGGTAGACCTGGCTCCGGCGCCCTGGAGAAGGGTAGACTGGTCCCGCGCCGAGGGCCGACGCAGCCCGGCCGGTGCAGGGCGCCTGCGGCAGCCGGCCGGCGCCGGGTAGACCTGGTCTCCGGCGGCCGCCCGGAGAAGGGTAGACCGTCACCCCGGCGCCGAGGACGCCAGGCCCCGCCGGCGGATCCGCCTGCCGCGGCGGGAGGGCGCTGCAGCGTCCTCGGCGCGGGTGAACAGGTCTCCTTCTCCGGGCGGCGCCGAGACCAGGTCTACCGCCGGGCCGGCGGCGCCGCGGATCCGCCTGTCCCGGGGAGGGCGCTGCAGCGCCTCGGCGCGGGTGAACAGGTTACCTCTCCGGGGGCCGAGACCAGGTCTACCCGCCCGGGCGCGCCGCCGCGGCATCCGCCTGCCGGGGGAGGGCGGGGAGGGCGCTGCAGCGGCCTCGCGCCGGGGTGAACAGGTCTACCTCTCCGGGGCGGCCGGAGACCAGGTCTACCCGGCCCGGGGCCGGGCCGGCCGGCCGGCGGCATCCGCCTGCCGCCGGCGGGAGGGCGCTGCAGCGGCCCTCGGCGCCGGGTGAACAGGTTCACCTTCTCCGGCGGCGCCGGAGACCAGGTCTACTCGGCCTGGCCGTCGCTGCCGGGCGGCATCCGCCTGCCGCCGGGCGGGGAGGGCGCTGCAGCTCCTCGGCGCCGGTGAACAGGTCTACCTCTGTGCGGCTGCCGGAGACCAGGTCTACTCGGCTTCGGGGCCGGGCCGGGCTGCCGGGCGGCATCCGCCTTTTGCCGGCCGCGGAGGCGCTGCAGCGCTCCTCGGCGCCGGGTGAACAGGTCTACCCATCTCCGCGGCCGGAGACCAGGTTCCACCCGGCCTGGGCCGGCCGCCAGCCGGGCGGCATCCGCCTGCCGGTGGCGGGAGGGCGCTGCAGCGCCTCGGCGCCGGGGTGAACAGGTCTACCTTCTCCGGGCGGCGCCCGGGCCGCCGCCGCCGACGGCATCCGCTCGCCGGCGGGAGGGCGGCAGCGCCCCGGCCGGGTGAACACGCTACCCTTCTCCGGGCGCCGGAGACCAGGTGCTGGCCCGGGCAGGTCCGCCTGCCGGCGGCATCGCTGCCGCCGGCGGGAGGGCGCTGCAGCGCCCGGCGCCGGGGTGACGGCTCACCTTCTCCGGCGGCGCCGGAGACCAGGCTACTCCGGCGCCGGGCTCGGGCGGCCGGCGGATCCGCCTGCGCCGCGAGGGCGCTGCAGGCCCGGCGCCGGGTGAACAGGTCTCACTCTCCAGGCGGCGCCGGAACCAGGTCTACCCGCCCGGGGCCGGACGGCCGGCCGGCGTATCCGCCTGCCGGGCCGCGGAGGGCGCTGCAGCGCCCTCGGCGCCAGGGTGAACAGCTCACCCTTCTCGCGGCGCCGAGACCAGGTCTCTCCGCGGCCCGGGCCGGCCGCGGCCGGGCGGATCCGCCTGCCGGGCGGGAGGGCGCTGCAGCGCTCGGGCCGGGTGAACAGGTCACCTTCTCCGGCGGCGCCGAAGACCAGGTCACCTCCCGGGCGGCCGGCCGGCCGGGCATTGCCTGCCGGTGGCGGGAGGGCGCGCAGCCTCTCCGGCGCCGGGTGACAGGCTCCCTCTCCGGGCGGCCGGAGACCAGGTCGCCTGGCCCAGGGCCGGCCGGCCGGCCTGGCGGATCCGCCTGCCGCGCGGGAGGGCGTGCAGCCGCCGGCGGCGCGGGTGAACAGGTCTACATCTCCAGGCGGTCTGCCGGATACCAGGTCTACGCGGCCGTGCCGGCCGGCCGGCCGGGCGGCATCCGCCTGCGCCGGCGGGAGGGCGCTGCAGCGCCTCGGCGCCGGGTGAACAGGTCTACCTATTTCGTTTGCAGCGGAGACCAGGTCTACCAAGCCGGGCGCCGGCCGGCCGCGATCCACCTGTCGCCGGCGGGAGTGGCCTGCAGCGCCTCGGCGCCGGGTGAATCGGTCACCGCCGGGCGGCATCCGCCTGCCGGGCGGGGAGGGCGCTGCAGCGGCCCGGCGCCGGGTGAACAGGTCTACCCTTCTCCGGGCGGCCGGAGACCAGGTCTCCCGGGCTCCGGGCCGGCCGGTTGGCCGGCGGCATCCGCCAGCCGCCGGGCGGGGAGGGCGCTGCAGCGCCCGGCGCCGGGGTGAACAGGTCTACCCTATCCGCCTGCCGCCGGCGGGAGGGCGCTGCAGCGCCCTCGGCGCCGGGTGAACAGGTCTACCCTTCTCCGGGCGGCCGGAGACCAGGTCTACCCGCCTGGAGGCCGGCCGGGCCGGCGGCATCCGCCTGCCGCCGGCGGGGAGGGCGCTGCAGCGGCCTCGGCGCCGGGTGAACAGGTCTACCTTCTCCGGGCGGCCGGAGACCAGGTCTACCCGCCCGGGCCGCCGGGCCGCCGGGCGGCATCCGCCTGCCGCCGGCGGGAGGGCGCTGCAGCGCCCTCGGCGCCGGGGTGAACAGGTCTACCTTGTCACCTCGGGCGCCGAGCCAGGCTACCCGCCGGCCGGCGCGCGGCTCCCTGGCCGCGGAGGCGCAGCGCCTCGCCCGGTGAACAGGCCCTTCTCCGCGGCCAGACCAGGTCACCGGCGGCCGGCCGCGGCATGCCTCCGGCGGGAGGCGCTGCAGCGCCTCGCGCCGTGAACAGGTCCCTTCTCCGGCGGCGAGACAGTCCCGGGCGGCGCCGGCGGCATTGCCTGCCGTGCGGAGGCGCTGCAGCGCCCGGCGCCGGGTGAACAGGTCTACCTCTCCGGGCGGCCGCGAGACCAGGTCTACCGGCTCGGGCGGCCGGCGGCGCGGCATCCGCCTGCCGGCGGGAGGCGCTGCAGCGCCTCGGCGCCGGGTGAACAGGCTACCTTCTCCGGGCGGCCGAGACCAGGTCTACCGCCTCGGGCGGCCGGCCGCGGCGGATCCGCCGCGCCGCGGAGGGCGCTGCAGCGCCTCGCGCCGGGTGAACAGGTCTACCTTCTCCAGGCGGCGCCGAGACCAGGTCTACCCGGCGCGCCGCGAGCTGCCGGGGCCGGCCGGCCGGCCTGGCGGCAAATCTACCGCTGCGCCGGCGGGGGCCGCTGCGCGGGCGCTGCGCGCTCGCGCCGGGTGAACAGGTCTACCTTCTCCGGCGGCAGCCGAGACCAGGTCTCCCGCCCGGGCCGGGCGGCCGGCGGCATCCGCCTGCCGCGGCGGGAGGCGCTGCAGCGCCTCGCGCCGGGTGAACAGCTACCTTCTCCGGGCGGCCGGAGACCAGGTCTCCCGCCCGGGCCGCCGCCGCCGGCGATCCGCCGCCGCGGGAGGGCGCTGCAGGTCCTCGGGCCGGGTGAACAGGTCTCCTTCCTCCGGGCGGCACGCCGAGACCAGGTCTACCCGTCCGGGCCGGCCGGCGGCGGCGCATCCGCCTGCCGGTGGCGGGAGGGCGCTGCAGCGCCCGCGCCGGGTGAACAGGTCTACCTTCTCCGGCGCGCCGGAGACCAGATCGGCGGGGAGGCGCTGCAGCGGCCCTCGGCGCCGGGTGAACAGGTTCACCTTTCTCCTGCGGCGGCCGGAGACCAGGTCTACCTGCCCGGGCCGGCCAGGCGGCCGGCGGCATCCGCCTGCCGGCGGGAGGGCGCAGCAGCGCCCTCGGCGCCGGGGTGAAGCAGGTCTACCTTTCTCCGCGGCCGAGACCAGGTCTGGCCTGCCCGGGCCGCCGCCGCCCAAGCGCACCCGCCTGCCGCCGGCGGGTGGCGCTGCAGCTGCTCCTCGGCGCTGGGTGAACAGGTCTACCCTTCACCAAGGTGGCCGGAGAACAGGTCTTACCTGGCCCGGGCCGCCGGCCGCCGCGGCATCCGCCTGCCGCCGGCGGGAGGGCGCGCAGCGGCCTCGGCGCCAAGGTGAACAGGGTCTACCCTTCTCCCCGCCTGCGCTGGCGGGAGGGCGCTGCAGCCTCCCGGCGCCGGTGAACAGGTCTACCTTCTCCGGCGGCGCCAAGACCAGGTCTACCTCGGACCGGGCCGGCTGCCGGCCGGCGGCATCCGCCTGCCGCCGGCGGGAGGGCGCTGCAGCGCCCTCGGCGCCGGGTGAACAGGTCTACCCTTCTCCGGCGCCGCCCGAGAAGGGTAGACTGATCACCCGGCGCCGAGGACGCAGCGCTCCCGCCACCGCGATGCCGGCCGCCGCCGCCCCGGCTCCGGTAGACCTGGTCTTGGCTGCCGCCATGGAGAAGGGTAGACCTGTTCACCCCGGCGCCGAGGCCGCTGCAGCGCCCTCCCCGCCAACAACAGGCGGATGCCGCGGCCGGCCGCCACCCCAGAGCCGGGTAGACGGTCTCCGGCAGCGCCCGGAGAAGGGTAGACCTGTTCATCTCGGCGCCGAGGGCCGCCTAGCGCCCTCCTCGCCGGCGGCAGGCGGATGCCGCTAGGCCGGGCGCCGAGGACGCTGCAGCGCCTCCCGCCGGGGCGGCAGGCGGATGCCGCCAGCCGTCCGTCCGGCCTGGGAGCCGGGTAGACCTGTTCTTTGGCGGCCGCCCGGAGAAAGGTAGACCTGTTCACCCCGCGCGCGAGGACGCTGCAGCGCCCCCCGCCGGGCGACAGGTGGATGCCGCCGGCCGGCCGGCCGACCCCGGAGCTTGGTAGACCTGGTCTCCGGCGGTCAATACAAATAAGGGTAGACCTGTTCACCCCGGCGCCGAGGAACGCTGCAGCGCCTCTCCGCCGGCGGCAGGCGGATGCCGCCGGCCGGCCGGCCCCACAGCCGCAGACCTGGTATCCGGCAGCTTAGACCTGTTCACCCCGGGCGCCGAGGGCCGGCAGCGCCTCCCGCCGGCGACAGGCGGATGCCGCCGCAGGCCGGCCTGCCCCGAGCCGGTAGATGGTCTCCGGCGGCCCCGGAGAAGGGTAGGCGTGTTCACCCCGGGCGCCCGAGGCCGCTGCAACGCCTCCCCGCCGGCGGAATGCGGATGCCGTCGGCCGGTCGGCCGCCCGAGCCGGGTAGACCTGGTCAACGGCAGCCGCCCGAGAAGGCTAGACCTGTTCACCCCGGCGCCGAGGACGCTGCAGCGCCTCCCCGCCACCGGTCAAGTGCCGCGGCCTGCCGGCCGCCCCAGATCCGGGCAGACATGGTCTTTGGCTGCCGCCATGGAGAAGGGTAGACCTGTTCAGCCCGCGCCGAGGACGCCTGCAGCGCCCTCACTGCCGGCGGCAGGAGGAAGCCGCCGGCCGACCGGCATGCCCGGAGCCGGGTAGACCTGGTCTCCGCGGCCGCCCGGAGAAGGGTAGACCTGTTCACCCCGGCGCTGAGGGGCGGCTGCAGCGCCCTCCCGCCAGGGGCAGGCCGATGCCGCTGGCCGGCGGCCGGCCTCGAGCCGGGTAGACCTGGTCTCTGGCGGCCGCCCGGAGAAGGGTAGACCTGTTCACTCCCGGCGCCGAGGACGCTGCAGCGCCTCCGCCGGCGGCAGGCGGATGCCGCGGCCGGCCGGCCGGCCCCAGAGCCGCATAGACCTGGTATCCGGCAGCCGCCTGAGAATTGTAGACCTGTTCACCCCGGCGCCGACGGACGCTGCAGCGCCCTCCCCGGCGCGGCAGGCGGATGCCGCCGGGCCGGCCGGCCGGCCCTGGAGCCGGTCGACCTGGTCTCCGGCGGCCGCCCGGAGAAGGGTAGACCTGATCACCCTGGCGCCGAGGACGCTGCAGCGCCCCCCGCCACCGGTAGGCAAATGCCGCCCGGCCGGCCGGCCGCCCCGGATCCGGGTAGACCTGGTCTTTGGCTGCCGCCATGGAGAAGGGTAGACCTGTTCACCCCGGGCGCCGAGGCCGCTGCAGCGCCTCCCCGCCGGCAACAGGAGGCCGCGGCCGACCGGCATGCCCGAGCCGGGTAGACCTGGTCTCCCGGCGGCGCCCCGAGAAGGGTAGACGATGCCGCCGCGCCGCACCGAGCCGGAGACTGGCCCGGCCCCGAGAAGGGTAGCGTTCACCCCGGCGCGAGGCGCGAGCGCTCCGCCGGCGGCGGCGGATGCCGCCGGCCCGGCCACGGAGCCGTAGACTGGCTCCGGCGCCGCCGAGAAGGGTAGACCTTTCACCCGCGCGAGGGCAGCAGCGCTCTCGCGGCGGCGGCGGATGCCGCGCCGCCGTCCGGCCGAGCCGGGTAGACCGTCTCGCGGCGCCCGGAGAAGGTAGACCGTTCACCTCGCGCCGAGGGCTGCAGCCTCCCGCCGCGCAGGCGGATGCGCGCGCCGCCGACCCCGGAGCGGAGACCTGGTCTCCGGGCGCCCAGAAGGGTAGACCTGTTCACCCGCGCCGAGGCGCTGCAGCGCTCGCCGGGCAGGCGGATGCCGCCGCCGCGCCCGCCGAGACCTGGTCCGGCCGCCGAGAAGGTAGACCTGTTCACCCGGCGCGAGACGCTGCAGCGCTCGCCGGCGGCAGGATGCCGCGCCGCCGGCGCCCGAGCCGGTGACTGGCTCGGCGGCCGCCGGACGAAGGGAGATGCGCGCCGCCGGCCAGCCCCGGTGTAGACCTGGTCTCGCGCCGCCGGAGAAGGTAGACTTCACCCCGCGCGAGGCCGCTGCACGCCTCCCGCGGAGCGGATGCCGCCGCCGGTCGCGGCCCGAGCCGGGTAGACTGGTCACGGCGGCCGCCCGAGAAGGTAGACTGTCACCCCGGCGCCAGGCGCTGCAGCGCCCGCCGCGCAGGCATGCGCGCCGCCGGGCCCCGAGCCGGGAGACCTGGTCTCGGCGCCGCCCAGAGAAGGGTAGACCTGTTCACCCCGGCGCAGAGGACGCTGCAGCGCCTCCGCCGGCGGCAGGGATGCCGCCGGCCACCGGCCCCGGAGCCGGGTAGACTGGTCTCCGGCGCCGCCGAGAAGGGTAGACCTGTTCACCCCGGCGCGAGGACGCTGCAGCGCCCCGCCGCGGGCGGATTCACCCCGGCGCCGAGGGTCTGCAGAGCCTCCCCGCTGGCGACAGGCGGATGCCGCCGTCGGGGCCGGGCCGCCCCGGGAGCTGAGAGACCTGGTCTCCGGGGCGGCCGCCCGAGAAGGGTAGACCTGTTCACCCCGGCGCCGAGGACGCTTGCAGCGCCGCCGGGCGGCAGGCGGATGCCGCGCCAGCCGGCCGCCTCGCAAGCCGGGTAGACCTGGTCTCCGGTGGCCGCCCGGGAGAAGGGTAGACCTGTTCACCCCGGCGCCGAGGACGCTGCAGCGCTCCTCGCCGGCGGCAGGCGGATGCCACTGCCGGCCGGCCGCCACGGAGCCGGGTAGACCTGGTCTCTGCGGCGCCCGGAGAAGGGTAGACCTGTTCACCCCGCGCGAGGGCCTGCAGCGCCCCGCCGGCGGCAGGCGGATGCCGCGAGCCGGCGGCCGCGCCCGAGAGCAGGGTCGACCTGGTCCGGCGGCCGCCCGGGAGAAGGGTAGACCTGTTCACCCCGGCGCCGAGGCCGCTGCAGCGCCTCCTGCCGGCGGCAGGCGGATGCCGCCGGCCGGCCGGCCCCGGAGCTGGGTAGACCTGGTCTCCGGCGGCCGCCCGGAGAAGGGTAGACTCTGTTCACTCCGCGCCGAGGGCGGCTGCAGCGCCTCCCGCCAGCGGCAGGCGGGGATGGCGCCGGCCGGCCGGCCGGCCCCGAGCCGGGTAGACCTGGTAGACCTGGTCTCCGGCGGCCACTCCCGAGAACGGTAGACTCCGCTCACCCCGGCGCCTGAGGGAGGCTGCAGCGCCTCTCCCGCCGCGGCAGGCGGATGCCGCTGCCGGCCGCCGCCCCGGAGCCGGGTAGACCTGGTCTCTGGCGGCCGCCCGGGAGAAGGGTAGACCTGTTCACCCCGGCGCCGAGGAGCTGCAGCGCTTCCGCCGGGCGGCGCGGATGCCGCCCGGCCGCCGGCCCCGAGCCGGCTAGACCTGGTCTCCGGCGGCCGCCCGGGAGAAGGGTAGACCTGTTCACCCCGGCGCCGAGGGACGCTGCAGCGCCCGCCGGCGGCAGGCAGGCGGATGCCGCCGGCCGGCCGGCCCCGGAGCCGGTAGACCTGGTCTCCGGCGGCCGCCCGGGAGAAGGGTAGACCTGTTCACCCCGGCGCCGAGGAGGCTGCAGCGCCACCGCCGGCGGCAGGCGGATCCGCGGCAGGCCGGCGGCCCAGGCCGGGTAGACCTGGTCTCCGGCGGCCGCCAGGGAGAAGGTAGACCTGTTCACCCGGCGCCGAGGCGCTGCAGCGCCTCCCGCCGGCGCAGGCGGATGCCGCGCCGGCCGGCCGGCCCTAGCCGGGAGACCTGGCTCCGGCGCGCCCGAGAAGGGTAGACCTGTTCACCCCGCGCCGAGGACGCTGCAGCGCCTCCCGCCACCGGCAGGCAATGCCGCCGGCCGGCCGCCGGCCCCGATCCGGTAGACCTGGCCTGGCTGCCGCCATGGAGAAGGGTAGACCTGTTCACCCCGGCGCCGAGGGCCGCCGCAGCGCCGCCGGCGGCAGGCGGATGCTGCCGCCGCCGGCCGGCCTCGCCCGCGGGCCGGCCGGCCGGCGGATCGCCTGCCGCGGCGGGAGGCGCTGCAGCGCCTCGGCGCCGGGTGAACAGGTCTCACCTTCCGGGCGGCCGCGGAGACCAGGTCTACCTGGCCTGGGCCGCCGGCCGGCCGGGGCCGCCGCCGCGGCGGGATCGCTGCGCCGCGGCCGGGCGGCAGGTCTGGCCCGTAGGTCTACCCTCCGGGCCGCCGAGACCAGGTCCCGGCCGGGCCGCTGGCCGGCCGGCGCATCCGCCGCCGGCGGGGGAGGGCTGCGCGCGCCTCGGCGCCGGGTGAAAGGTCTACCTTCTCCGGGGCGCCGGAGACCAGGTCTACCCGCCGGGCGCCGGCGGCCGGCGCTCCGCCTGCCGCCGCGGAGGGCGCGCAGCGCCTCGGCGCCGGGTGAACAGGTCTACCCTTCTCCGGCGGCGCCGAGACCAGGTCTCCGCCCCCCACGGGAGGCGCGGCGCCGGGAAGGTCTACCTCGCGGCCCGGCCAGGCTCGCGCCGGCGGTCGCCGCCGCGGGAGGCCTGCCGCCGCGCCGGGGTGAACAGGCCCTCGGCCGGGGGACGGTCCAGCCTTCTCCGGGCGCGCCGGACCAGGCCCGGCCGGCGGCTCCGGCCGGCTGCGCCCGGGGCGCGCTCAGCTGCGGGCGCTGGGTGCCAGGGCTGACGTCCCTGGCTGCTCCGGCGGCAGACCAGGTCTACTGCCGCTGGGCCGCGCGCCGCGGGCGTCTCGCCGGCCGGGCGGAGGGCGCTCGCCCCGGCCCGGGTGAACAGGTCTACCTTTCGGGCGCCCGGGACCAGGCGCCGGACCGGCCCGGCGCCGGCGGCCGCCGCGCGGCCGCTCCTGCCGGGCGGGAGGGCGCTGCAGCGCCTCGGCGCCAGGAACAGGTCTACCTCCCGGGCGCGCCAGAGACCAGGTCTCCTCGGGGCCGGCCGGCTGCGGGCATCCGCCTGCCGCCGGCGGGGAGGGCGCGAGCGCCCGCGCGCCGTGACGGCATCCGCCTGCCGGGTGGGGAGGGCGCTGCAGGCGCCTCGGCGCCGGGGTGAACAGGTCTACCTTCTCCAGGGCGGCCGGAGACCAGGTCTACCCGCCCGGCTGCCGGCCTGCTGAGCGGATCCGCCTGCCGCCGCGGGAGGGCGCTGCAGCGCCTCGGCACCGGGTGAACAGGTCTACCTCTCCGCGGCCCCGGAGACCAGGTCTACCCGGCTCGGGGGCAGGCCGGCCGGCCGCGGAATCTGCCTGCCGGGCCGGGGCGGGAGGGCGCTGCAGCGGCCCTCGGCGCCGGGTGAACAGGTGGGCCGCCGCGCGATCCGCCTGCCGGGCGGAGGCGCTGCAGCGCCTCGGCGCCGGGTGAACAGGTCTACCCTTCCCCGGGCGCCGCCGAGACCAGGTCACCCGCGGGCCGGCCGCGGATCGCCCCGCCGGAGGCGCGCAGCCCTCGGGCCGGGTGAACAGGCTACCTTCTCGCGGCCGGAGACCGGCACCGCCCGGGCCGCGCCGCCGCGGATCCGCCTCGCCGGGGGAGGGCTGCAGGCCTGCGCGGTAACAGGCTCCTTCTCCGGCGCCGAGACCAGGTCACCCGCCGGGCGGCCGCCGCGCATCCGCCTGCCGCCGCGGGAGGTGGCGCCCGGCCGGGGAACAGGCTACCTTCTCGCGGCCAGACCAGGCCGTGGCCGCGGCCGCGGTGCCTGCCGCGCCGGAGGGCTGCAGGCCTCGCGCCGGGGAAAGGTCACCCTCGGGCGGCCGGAGACAGGTCTCCTGCCCGGGCCGGCCGCGGCGCGGCATCCGCTGCCGGCGGGAGGGCGCTGCAGCCTCGCGCCGGTGAACAGGTCTACCTTCTCCGGGCGGCCGCGAGACCAGGTCACCCTGCCGGCTCGCTGCCGGCGCACGGGGTCCGCCGCGCGGGGAGGCGCCGCGCGCCTCAGGCGCCGGGTGAACAGGTCTACCTCTCCGGGCGGCGCCGAGACCAGGTCTACCTGCCGGGCCGGCCGCCGGCGGCATCCGCCTGCCGCGGGGGGCTGCAGCGCCTCGGCGCCGGGTGAACAGGTCTCCCTTCTCCGGGCGGCCGCGAGACCAGGTCTACCGGCTCGGGCCGGCCGCCGGCGGCGATCCGCCTGCCGCCGGGGGAGGCGCTGCAGCGCCTCGCGCCGGGTGAACAGGTCTACCTTCTCCGGGCGCCGAGACCAGGTCTACCCTGCCGGGCCGCCGGCGGCGGCATCGCCTGCCGCCGGCGGGAGGGCGCTGCAGCCCTCGGCGCCTGGGTGAACAGGTCTCCTTCTCCGGGCGGCCGAGACCAGGTCTACCCGCCCGGGCGGCCGGCCGCTCGGCATCCGCCTGCCGCGGGGGAGGGCGCTGCGGCTCGCGCCGGGTGAACAGGTCTACTTCTCCGGGCGCGCGAGACCAGGTCTACCTGCTGGGGCCGCCGGCCGGCGGGATCCGCTGCCGCCGGCGGAGGCGCAGGGGCCCTCGCGCCGGGTGAACAGGTCTACCTTCCGGGCGGCCGCGAACCAGGTCTACCCGGCCCGGGCAGCCGCCGGCCGGCGGCATCCGCCTGCCGCGGGAGGGCGCTGCAGCGCCCTCGGCGCCGGGTGAACAGGTTACTCTTTCCGGCGCCGGAGACCAGGTCTACCCGGCCGGGCCGGCGCCGCCGGCGGTATCCGCCTGCCGCCGGCGGGGAGGGCGCTGCAGCGCCTCGCGCCGGGTGAACAGGTCATCCTTCTCCGGGCGCCGAGACCAGGTCTGCCCGGCCGGCCGCCGGCCGCGCATCGCCTGCGCCGGGGGAGGGCGTGCAGCCTCGGCCGCGGCATCCGCCTGCCGCCGGCGGGAGGGCGCTGCAGCGGCCTCGGCGCCGGGTGAACAGGTCTACCTTCTCCGGGCGCCGGGAGACCAGGTCTACCTGCCTGGCCGCGGCGGCATCGCCTGCGCCGGCGGAGGCGCTGCAGCGCCCTCGCGCCGGGTGAACAGGTCTACCTTTCCGGCGCCGAGACCAGGTCCGCCGGGCCGGCGGATCCGCCTGCGGCGGAGCCAGCCCGGGACAGCACCTCCCGGCGCCGAGACCAGGTCACCGCCTGGGCGCGCCGCGACCCCTGCGCCGCGGGAGGGCCTGCAGCCCCGCCGGGTGAAAGGTCACCTTCCGGCGGCGGAGACAGGTCTCCCGCCGGGCGCGCGGCGATCCCGCCGGCGGAGGGGCGCGCCGGCCGGTGAACAGGTCTCTCTCGGCGGCCGAGACCAGGTCACGCTGGGCCGCCGCGCGCATCCGCCTGCCGCGCGGAGGCGCTCGCCCGGGAACAGGCCCTCGCGCCGAGCCAGGTCACCGCCGGCCGCGGGCCGCGCATCGCCTCGCGGGGCTGAGCGCCTCGCGCCGGTGAACAGGCTCTCCGGGCGGAGACCAGGTCCGCTGGGGCCGCCGCGGCATCCGCTGCCGGGGGGAGGCTGAGCGCTGCCGGTGAACAGGTCACCCCGGCCGAGACCAGGTCTCCTGCCGGGCCGGCCGGCCGGCGGATCGCCTGCCGCCGCGGGGGCTGCAGCGCCTCGGCCGGTGAACAGGCTCCTTCTCCGGCGGCCTGAGACAGGTCCCTGGCCGGCCGGCGGCCGCGGATCCGCCTGCCGGCGGGAGGGCTGCAGCGCCTCGGCGCCGGGTGAACAGGTCTCCTTCTCGGGCGCCGAGACCAGGCTACCGCCGGCCGCCGCCGGCGGCGGCATGCCGCGCGGGAGGGCGCTGCAGCGCCTCGCGCCGGGTGAACAGGTCACCTTTCTCCGGCGCGCCGAGACCAGGCCTCCCGGCCGGCGGCCGGCCGCCGGCGGACCGCCTGCCGCGGGGAGGCGCTGCAGCGCCTCGCGCGGGTGAACAGGTCACCTTCTCCGGGCGCGGAGACCAGGTCACTGCCGGGCCGGCGCTGGCCGGCGGCATCCGCCTGCCGCGGCGGGGGGCGTGCAGCGCCTCGGCCCGGGTGAACAGGTCTACCTTCTCCGCGGCCGGAGACCAGGTCTACCCGCCCGGGCGGGGCCACGCCGGGCGCATCCGCCGCCGCCGGCGGGAGGCGCTGCAGCGCCCGGCGCCGGTGAACAGGTCACCTTCCCGGCGCGCGGAGACCAGGTCTACCCGCCGGCTGCCGCCGCCGCGGATCCGCCTGCCGCGGGAGGGCGCGCAGGCCCTCGCGCCGGTGAACAGGTCTACTTCTCCGGGCGCGCCGGAGACCAGGTCACCCGCCCGGGGCCGGCCGGCCGGGCGGCATCCGCCGCGCCGCGGGAGGCTGCAGGCCTCGGCGCCGGGTGAACAGGCTACCTTCTCCGGCGCCGCGAGACCAGGTTACCCGCCGGCGCCGCGCCGGCGGATCCGCCTGCCGGCGGGAGGGCCTGCAGCGCCGCGCCGGGGACAGGCTACCTCCGGGCGCGCGAGACCAGGTCACCGCCGGGCGCGGCCGGCCGCGATCCGCCGCCGGGGGAGGGCGCGCAGCGCCTCGGCGCCGGAACAGGTCTACCCTTCTCCGGCGGCGCCGGAGACCAGGCCCACCGGCGGGCGCCGCCGGCGGATCCGCCTGCCGGCGGGAGGGCCTGCAGCCCTCGGCGCGGTGAAGGTTCACCTTCTCCGCGCCGAGACCAGGTCTACCGCCGGCGCCGCCGCGGCGCATCCGCCGCGCCGGGAGGGCTGCAGCGCCTCGGCCGGGTGAACAGGCTCACCCTCTCGGCGGCGCGGAGCCAGGCTCCGGCTCCGGCTCGGCCGCCGGCCGGCGGCATCCTGCCTGCCGCGCGGAGGGCGCGCCTCGCGCCGGGTGAACAGGTCACCTTCTCCGGGCGCGAGACCAGGTCTACCGGTCCGGGCGCCGGCCGGCGGCATCCGCCTGCGCCGCGGGGAGGCGCTGCAGCGCCTCGGCCCCGGGTGAACAGGTCACTTCTCCGGGCGCCGGAGACCAGGTCTACCGCCCGGGGCCGCCGGCCGGCGCATCCGCCTGGCCGGCGGGAGGGCGCTGCAGCGCCCTGGCGCCGGGTGAACAGGTCTACCTTCCCGGGCGGCCGAGACCAGGTCTACCTGCCTGGCCGGCCGGCTGCGGCATCCGCCTGCCGGGCGGGAGGGCGCTGCAGCCGCGCCGGGTGAACAGGTCTACCTTCTCCGGGCGCCGAGACCAGGTCTACCGCCGGGCGCCGGCCGGCGGCACCGCCTGCCGCCGGGGGAGGGCCTGCAGCGCCCGGCCGTGAACAGGTCACCCTCCCGGCGGCCGAGACCAGGTCACCGGCCCGGCCGCGCCGCGGCATCCGCCGGCGCGGGAGGGCGCGCAGGCCTCGCGCGGGTGAACGCACCTTCCGGCGCCGGACCAGGTCACCCCGGGCGCCGGCCGGCGGCATCCGCCGCGCGGCGGGGAGGGCCGCAGCGCCTCGCCGGGGTAAAGGTTACCTTCCGGCAGCCGACAGTCACCGGCCGGGCCGCCGGCCGCGCATCGCCGCCGGCGGAGGGCTGCAGCGCCTGGCCGGTGAACAGGTCACTTCTCGGCGGCCGGAGACCAGGCTCCGCCGGGCCGCCGGCCGCGGATCCGCCTGCCGCGGGAGGCGCTGCAGCGCCTCGGCGCCGGGTGAACAGGTCACCTCTCCGGGCGGCCGAGACCAGGCTACCCGCCGGCCGCCGGCCGGCGGCATCCGCCTGCCGGGGAGGGCGCTGCAGCGCCTCGCGCCGGGTGAACAGGTCACCTCTCCGGCGCCGCGAGACCAGGCACCGCCGGCCGGCCGCGGCGGATCCGCCGCCGCCGGCGGGAGGGCGCTGCAGCGCCTCGGCGCGGGTGAACAGGCTCTCTCCGGCGGCCGGAGACCAGGTCTACCCGCTGGCCGCCGCCGGCCGCGCATCCGCCTGCCGCGCGGAGGGCGCGCAGCGCCTCGGCGCCGGGTGAACAGGTCTACCCTTCTCCGGGCGGCGCCAGAGACCAGGTCTACGCCGGGCTCCGGCCGCCGCGGCTCGGCATTCCGCCTGCGCGGAGGCGCTGCAGCGCCCTCGCGCCGGGTGAACAGGTCTACCTTCTCCGGGCGGCCGCTCGGAGACCAGGTCTACCGGCCTCGGGCCGGCCGGCCGGCTGATCCGCCTGCCGGCGGAGGGCGCTGCGCCGAGGCCTCGGCGCCGTGAACAGGTCTACTCTTCCCGGGCGGCGCCGGAGCCAGGTCTACCCGGCCCGGGCCGGCACTGCGGCCGGCGGCGATCCGGCCTGCCGCGGCGGGGAGGGCGCTGCAGGCGCCTCGCGCCGGGTGAACAGGTCTACCTCTCTCGGCGGCCGGAGACCAGGCTACCTGGCCGGCGGCGCCGCCGGCGGCATCCGCCTGCCGGCGGGGAGGGCGCAGCGCCTCGGCGCCGGGTGAACAGGTCTACCTCTCCGGGGCGGCCGAGACCAGGTCGACCCGCCGGCGCCGCGGGCCGGCGATCCGCCTGCCGGGCGGGAGGGCGCGCAGCGCCCGGCGCCGGGTGAACAGGTCACCTTCCCAGGGCGGCGCCGGAACCAGGTCTACCCGCCGGTGCCGGCCGCCGCCGGCGGCATCCCTGCCGCCGCGGAGGGGCGCAGCGCCTCGGCGCCGGGTGAACAGGTCTACCCTTCTCGGCGGCGGCCGGAGACCAGGTCTACCTGCCGGGCCGGCCGGCCGGCCGGCGGCATCCGCCTGCCGCCGCGGGAGGAGCTGCAGCGGCCTCGGCGCGGTGAACAGGTCTACCTTCTCCGGCGCGCCGAGACCAGGCTCCGCTCGGGCCGGCCGGGCCGGCGGCATCCGCCTGCGCCGCGGGAGGCCTGAGCGCCCTCGGCCCGGGTGAACAGGTCACCTTCTCGGGCGCCGAGACCAGGCTCTGCCCGCCGGCCGCCGGCTGCATCCGCGCGCCGGCGGAGGCTGCAGCGCCTCGCGCGGGTGAAAGGTCACCTTCCGGGCGCCGAGACCAGGTCTCCGCCGGGCCGGCCGGCCGGCCGGGCATCCGCCGCCGGCGGGAGGGCGCAGCAGTCCTCGGCCGGAAAGGTCACCTTCTCCGGGCGCCGAGACCAGGCTACCGGCTGGTGCCGGCCGGCGGCATCCGCCTGCCGGCGGAGGCGCGCATGCCCTCGGCGCTGGGTGAACAGGTTCCTTCTCCGGCGGCCGGAGACCAGGCCTACCGGCCTCGGCCGCTGCGGCCGCATCCGCTGCCGGCGGGGGGCCGCAGCGCCCTCGCCGGGTGACAGGTCACTCTTCTCCGGGCGGCCGAGACCAGGTCTACCTGCCGGGCAGGCCGGCCGCCGGCGATCGCCTGCCGGCGGAGCGGCGCGCCTCGCGCCGGGTGAACAGGCTCACCTTCTCGGGCGCCGAGACCAGGTCACCTGGCCGGGCCGGCCGGCGGCGCTCCGCCGCCGGGAGGGCGCGCAGCGCCCTCGGCGCGGGTAACAGGTCACCTTCCCGGGCGGCCGAGACCAGGCCACCCGCCGGCCGGCCGCCGGGCGGCATCCGCCTGCCGGCGGGAGGGCGCTGCAGCGCCCTCGCGCCGGGTGAACAGGTCTACCTCTCCGGGGCGCGCCGAGACCAGGTCTACCGCCGGCGGCGCCGGCGCGCATCCTGCTGGGCGGGGAGGGCGCAGCGCCTCGGCGCCGGGTGAACAGGCTACCTTCCCGGGGCCGCCGAGACCAGGTCACCGGCCCGGGCGGCCGGCCGCGCGCATCCGCCGCCGCCGGCGGGAGGGCGCGGCCCTCGCGCGGGTGAACAGGTCTCCCTTCTCCGGCGCGCCGAGACCAGGCCACGCCTGGGCGGCGCCGGCCGGATCCGCCGCCGGGCGGAGGGCTGCAGGCCTCGGCGCGGTGAACAGGCTCCCTTCTCCGGGCGCCGAGACCAGGTCTACCGCTCGGGCCGGCCGCCGGCCGGCGGATCCCCTGCCGGCCGGGGAGGGGCTGCAGCGCCTCGCGCCGGGTGAACAGGTCACCCTTCTCCGGGACGGCCGCCGGAGAGCCAGGCTCGCCACGGCTCTCGGGCCGGCTCCGGCCGGCCGGCCGCATCCGCCGCCGGCGGGAGGGCGCTGCAGCGCCTCGGCGCCGGGTGAACAGGTCTACCTTCTCGGGCGGCCGAGACCAGGTCTACCTGCCGGGCGCGGCCGGCCGGCGGATCCGCCCGGGCAGGGCGCAGCGGCCCGCGCCGGAACAGGCACCTCTCCGGCGGCCGCTGAGCCAGCTCCGGCCGGGCGGCCGCGGCGGATCCCCTGCCGCGGAGGCGCTGAGCCCTCGGCCCGGGTGAAAGGCTACCCTTCCCGGCGGCCGAGACCAGGTCACCTGGCCGGCCGGCCGGCCGGCGGCATCCGCCAGCCGGGGGAGGGCGCCAGCGCCTCGGCCGGGGAACAGGTCTACCTCCCGGGCGCCGGGACCAGGCTCCTGGCCCGGCCGGCTGCGCATCCGCGCGCCGGCAGGGAGGCGCTGCAGCCCTCGCCGGGTGAACAGGTCACCTCCCCGGGGGCCTGGAGACCAGCTCCCCGGCCCGGCCGGCGCCGGCGATCGCCTGCCGCCGCGGAGGCTGCAGCCCTGCGCCGGGTGAACAGGTCCCTTCTCCGGCGCCGCCGAGACCAGGTCTACCCGCCTCGGGCCGCCGCCGGCGGATCCGCCGCCGCCGGGGAGGGCTGCAGCGCCTCCGCCGGGAACAGGTCTACCTTCTCCGGCCGCCGGAGACCAGGCTCACCCGGCCCAGGGCCGCCGGCTGGCGGATCCGCCTGCCGGCAGGGAGGGCGCTGCAGCGCCCTGGCGCCGGGTGAACAGGTCTACCTTCTCCGGCGCGCCGAGACCAGGTCTACCCGCCTGGGCCGGCGCCGCCGGCGGCATCCGCCTGCCTGCCGCGGGAGGCGCACGCAGGCCCTCGCCCGGGTGAACAGGTCACCTTCTCGGGCGCCGAGACCAGGTCACCGCTGGGCGCCGGCCGCGCGACCGCCTGCGCGGCGGAGGCAGCGCTGCCGCTCGGGGAACTAGGCCCCACTCCCGGGCGAGCCGGACCAGGTCTACCTCCGGGCCGGCCGGTCCGGCGGCATCCGCCGCCGCGGGAGGGCGCGCAGCGCCTCGCGCGGGTGAACAGGTCACCTTCTCGGCGCCGGAGACCAGGTCTACCGGCTGGGCCGCCGGGCGCATCCGCCTGCGCCGCGGGAGGGCGTGCAGCGCCCTCGGCGCCGGGTGAACAGGTCTACCTTCCGGCGGCGGCTGAGACCAGGTCACCTCCGGGCGCTCGGCCGGCGGGCATCCGCCTGCCGGGCGGGAGGGCGCTGAGCGCCCGCGCCGGGAACAGGTCTACCTTCTCCGGCGGCCCGGAGACCAGGTCTACCCGCCCGGCCGGGCCGGGCCGCGCATCCGCCTGCCGCGCGGGAGGGCGCTGCGCCCTCGGCGCCGGGTGAACAGGTCACCTCCGGCGGCCGGACCAGGTCACCCGCCGGGCGGCGGCCGGGGCATCCGCTCCGGGCGGGAGGGCGCTGCGCGGCCCGGCCTCGGGTACAGGTCCTTCCGGCGGCCGAACCGGTCACCCGGCCGGCCGCGGCCCGCATCCGCCGCCGGCGGGGAGGGCGCCAGCGCCCGCCGGGTGAACAGGTCACCTTCCGGCGGCCGAGACCAGCCTGGCCGGGCTGCCGCGCCGGCGGCATCTGCCGCCGCGGAGGGCGCAGCGCCCTGCGCGGTGAACAGGTCACCTTCCGCGGCCGGAGACCAGGTCCCGGCCGGCCGCCGGGCCGCGATCCGCCTGCGGCGGGAGGCGCTGCAGCGCCTCGCGCCGGTGAACAGGCCCCTCTCCGGGCGCCGAGACCAGGTCTACCCGGCCCAGCGCCGCGCGCATCCGCCGCGGGAGGGCGCGCAGCTCCCTCGCCGGGTGAACAGGCTACCTTCTCCGGCGGCCCGAGACCAGGCTCCCGCCTGGGCCGCCGGGCCGGCGCATCCGCCTGCCTGGCGGGAGGGCGCTGCAGCGTCCTCGGCGCCGGGTGAACAGGTCTACCTTCCGGCGCGCGAGACCAGGTCTACCTCGCCGGGCCGGCCGCCGGCGGCATCCGCCTGCCGCGCGGGAGGGCGCTGCAGCGCCCGCGCCGGGTGAACAGGTCACCTTCTCCGGGCGGCCGGAGACCAGGTCTACCGGCCGGTCCGCGCCGGGCGGCACCGCCTGCCGGCGGGAGGCGCTGCAGCGCGCTCTGCGCCGGGGTGAACAGGTCCTCCTCCTGGCGCGCGAGCCGGCCCACCAGGTCGCGCGGCCGGGCGCATCCGCCTGCCGGGGAGGCGCTGCAGCGCCTCGCGCCGGTGAACAGGTCACCCTTCTCGGGCGCCGAGACCAGGTCTACCCGCCGGGTCGGCGCCGCGCGCATCCGCCGCGCGGGAGGGCGCAGCGCCTCGCGGGTGAACAGTCCTTCTCCGGCGGCCGGAGACCAGGCTACCCGGCTGGCAGCCGGCCGGCGGATCCGCTGCCGCGCGGGAGGCTGGCGCCTGCGCCGGGAACAGGTCACCTCTCGGGCGCCGGAGACCAGGTCACCGCCGGGCCGCGCCGGCGGATCGCCTCCGCGGGAGGCGCGCAGCGCTCGGCGCCGGGGAACAGGTCACCTTCCGGCGGCCGAGACCAGGTTACCCGCCGGCGGCCGGCCGGGCGGCATCCGCCTGCGCCGCGAGGGCGCTGCAGCCTCGCGCGGCAGGTCCTTCGGGCGAGACAGGCACGCCGGGGCGCGGTCGCCTGCCGGCGGAGGGCCAGCCTCGGCCGGGTGAACAGGTCCCTTCTCCGGCGCGCCGAGACCAGGCTCCGCCGGGGCGCGGCCGGCGCGCATCCGCCTGCCGGCGGGAGGGCGCTGCAGCGCCTCGGCCGGGTGAACAGGTCACCTTCTCCGGCGGCGCGAGCCAGGCCCGTGCCGCGCCGGGCGATCCGCTGCGCGCGGGAGGCTGCAGCGCTCGCGCGGTGAACAGGCACTCTCCGGCGGGCGAGACCAGGTCACCGCCCGGGCCGCCGGCGGCGGCGATCGCCTGCGCCGGGAGGGCGCAGCGCCCTCGCGCGGGTGAACAGGTCTACCTTCTCCGGGCGCGCGGAGACCAGGTCTACCGCTGCGCCGCCGCCGGCGATCCGCCTGCGCGGGGAGGGCGCTGCAGCGCCTCGCGCCGGGTGAACAGGTCACCTTCTCGGGGCCGAACCAGGCTACCGCCCGGCGGCCGCCGCCGGCGGCATCCGCTGCCGCGGCGGGAGGGCGCGCAGGCCTCGCGCCGGGTGAACAGGTCACTCTCGCGCGGAGCAGGCTCCCCGCGCGGCGGCGCCCCCGCGAGGCTGAGCCCGGCCGGGGAAGCACTCCTGGCGCCGAGACGGCCGTCGCGCCGCCGGCATCGTCCGGCGGAGGGCGCGCCCGGGTGACAGGCCCTCGGCGGCGAACAGGTCCCTCGGGCCGCGGGCCCGCCGGGCGGAGGGCTGCAGCCTGCGCGGGAAAGTCACTTCGGGCGCGCCGAACAGGCACGCCGGCGCCGCCGTCGCCGGCGGGGGGGCGCTGCAGCCTCGCGCGGGTGAACAGGCACTTCTCGGGGGCCGAGACCAGTCTACCTGCCGGCGCGGCCGGCGGATCCGCGCCGGCGGAGGCGCGCAGCCTCGCCGGGTGAACAGGTCCCTTCCCGGCGCCGAGACAGGCTACCTGCCGGGCGGCGCCGGGCGATCGCCGCCGCGGGAGGGCGCCGCCCGCGCGGTGAACAGGTCACCCTCCGCGCGAGACCAGGCTCCGCCGCGGCGCGGCCGGCGGTCCGCTGGCCGGGGGGCGTGAGCGCCCCGGCGGGGGACGCTACTCCCTGCCGGGGCAGTGCCGCCCGCCGCCGCTGGCGGGCATCCTGCCGCGGGGAGGCGCTGCAGCGCCTCGCGCCGGGTGAACAGGTCTACTCTTCTCCGGGCGCCGAGACCAGGTCACTGGCCGGGCCGCCGGCCGGCGGATCCGCCTGCCGCGGGAGGGCTGCAGCGCCTCGGCGCCGGGTGAACAGTTACTCTCCGGGGCGCCGAGACCAGGTCTACCCGCTGGCCGGGCCGCGGCGGCCGCCTGCTCGCGCGGGAGGGCTGCGCGCCTCGGCGCCGGGTGAACAGGTCACCTTCTCGGGCGGCCGCGAGACCAGGTCACCGCCTGGCCGGGCCAGCCGCGGCATCCGCCTGCGCGCGGAGGCGCTGCAGCGCCTCGCGCGGGAACAGGTCACCCTTCTCCGGGCGCCGAGACCAGGTCTACCTGCCGGGCCGCGACTGGCCGGCGATCCGCCTGCCGCCGCGGGGGGCGCTGCGCCCCGGCGCGGTGAACAGGTCTACCTTCTCGGCGCCGGAGACCAGGTCACCTGCCCGGCTGCGGCCGCGGCTCCGCCTGCCGGCGGAGGGCGCTGCAGCGCCCTCGCGCCGGGTGAACAGGTCACCTTCTCGGCGGCCGAGACCAGGCTACCTGCCGGGGCGGCGCCGGCGATCCGCCGCCGCGGAGGCGCGCGCGCCTCGCGCGGGTGAAAGGTCACCTCTCGCGGCGCCGAGACCAGGTCTACCCGCCGGCTGGCCGGCCGGCGGCTCCGCCTGCCGCCGGCGGAGGCGCTGCAGCGCCTCGCGCCGGGTGAACAGGTCACCTTCCGGCGCGCCGAGACCGGCACCGTCGGCGCCGCGCCGCGGCATCCGCCTGCCGGCGGAGGGCGCGCGCCCGCGCCGGTGAACAGGTCTCCTCTCCGGCGCGCGAGACCAGGTCTCCCGCCGGGCCGCCGGCCGGGCGGCATCTCGCCGCCGCGGGGGCGCAGGCTGGCCCTCGCGCCGGGTGAACAGGCTCCCTCGGGCGGCCGGGAGACCAGGCCCACCCGGCTGGCCGCCGGCCGGCCGCGGACCGCCTGCGCCGGCGGGGAGGGCGCGAGCGCCCTCGGCGCGGTGAACAGGTCACCTTCTCCGGGCGGCGCGAGACCAGGTCACCTGCCCGGGCCGGCGCCGGCGCGGCGGCATCCGCCGCCGCCGCGGGAGGGCGCTGCAGCGCCTCGCGCCGGGTGAACAGGTCTACCTTCCGGGGCGCGAGACCAGGCTCACCTGCCTGGGCGGCCGCCGGCGGCATCCGCCTGCCGGGCGGGAGGGCGCGCAGCGCTCCGGCGCTGGGAACAGGTCTACCTCTCCGGGCGCCGAGACCAGGCTACCGCCGGCGGCCGGCCGCCGCATCCGCCTGCCGGCGGGAGGGCGCTGCAGCGCCCTCGGGCCGGGTGAACAGGTCTACCTTCTCCGGGGCGCCGCGAGACCAGGTCTACCCGCCCGGGCTCGCCGCCGGCCGGCATCCGCCTGCCGCCGCGGGAGGGCGCTGCAGCGCCCTCGGCGCCGGGGTGAACAGGTCACCTTCTCCGGGGGCCGGAGACCGGCCGCCCGCCGGGCCGCGGCATCCGCTGCCGGGGGCGCTCAGCCTCGCGCCGGTGAACAGGCTCCTCTCCGGGCGCGCTGAGACCAGGTCTACCGCCCAGGGCGGCCGGCCGGCCGGCGGCATCCACCTGCCGGGCGGGGAGGGCGCTGCTGCCTCGGCGCCGGGTGAACAGGTCTACGCTTGTCCGGGCAGCCGAGACCAGGTCTACCTGGCCGGGCGGCCGGCGCGGCGGCATCCGCCTGCCGGGCGGGAGGCGCTGCAGCGGCCCCGGCGCCGGGGTGAACAGGGTCACCTTCTCCGGGCGGCCGCCGGAGACCAGGTCTGGCCCGCTCCGGGTCGCCGGGTCGGCCGGCGGCATCCGCCTGCCGGGCGGGAGGGCGCTGCAGCGGCCTCGGCGCCGGGTGAACAGGTTCACCTTGCCGGCGGGAGGGCGCTGCAGCGCCCTCGCGCCGGGGTGAACAGGTCTACTCCTTCTCCGGCGCCGGAGACCAGGTCTACCTGCCTGGGCCGGCCGGGCGGGCGGCATCCGCCTGCCGCCGGCGGGAGGGCGCTGCAGCGCCTCGCGCCGGGTGAACAGGTCTACCCTTCTCGGGGAGGGCGCGCACCCCGGCGCCGGGTGAAAGGTCACTTCTCGGGCGCGCCGAGACCAGGTCTCCGCCCGGGCCGCGGCCGCGGCGGCATCGCCTGCCGCGCGGGGAGGGCGCTGCAGCGGCCTCGGCGCCGGTGAACAGGTTCACCCTTCTCCTCGCGGCCACCGGAGACCAGGTCTACCTGCCCGGGCCGGCCGGCCGGCCGCGGCATCCGGCCTGCCGGCGGGAGGGCGGCAGCGCCCGGCGCCGGGTGAACAGGTCTACCTCTTCTCGGGCGGCCGCGAGACCAGGTCTACCGGCTGGCGGCCGCGGCCGGGCATCCGCCTGCCGCGCGGGAGGCGCTGCAGCCCTCGGCGCCGGGTGAACAGGTCTACCCTTCTCCGGGCGCCGGACCAGGTCTACCTGGCCGGCGCCGGCCGCGGCGGGATCCGCCTGCGCCGGCGGAGGGCGCGCAGCGCCCTCGCGCCGGGTGAACAGGTCTCCCTTCTCGGGGCAGCCGAGAC
>JAREIS010003348.1:0-11239 GCA_030060385.1 Muscicapa striata striata | reverse complement strand
AGCTGAATACGCCTGGCCCCGGTCGAGCACCTGATGGCGCTGTGCCCGCAGTGTCCCTGTGTCCCCGTGTCCCCAGGGTGTCCCTGTGTCCCCATGTCCACTGTGACCCTCTGTCCCCATGTCTCCATGTCCTCTGACCCCTGTGACCGCTCTGTTCTTGTGTCCCCTCACCCCTGTGACCCCTCTGTCCCCTGATCCCTGTCACCCCATGTCCCCGTGTCCCCATGTCCCCATGTCCTCTGACTGCATGTCCCCTCTGTCTCCGTGTCCCCTGTGTCCCCATGTCTCCTCTGTCTCCGTGTCCCCTGTGTCCCCATGTCCCCAGGGTGTCCCTGCCCCCGTGTCACCTGTCCCCGTGTCACCTGTCTGTCCTTGTCCCCGCAGAGGAGGTGGAGCTGGAGCTGCGCCTGGCCTGCTTTGAGTGCCTGATGGCACTGTGCCCGGGCTGTCCCTGTGTCCCCTGGGTGTCCCCTTGGTGTCCCATTTGTCCCCAGGGTGTCCCCCTGTCCCCGTGTCCTTGTCTGTCCCTGTCCCCGCAGAGGTGGAGCTGGAGCTGCGCCTGGCCTCTGTTCGAGCGCCTGATGGCGCTGTGCCCGCAGTGTCCCTGTGTCCCCGTGTCCCTGGGTGTCCCCTGTCCCTGTGTCACCTGTCTGTCCCTGTCCCGCAGAGGAGGTGGAGCTGGAGCTGTGCCTGGCCCCGGTTGAGCGCCTGATGTCGCTGTGCCCGCAGTGTCCCTGTGTCCCCTCTGTCTGTTCCTGGGTCCCCATGTCCCCAGGGTGTCCCTGTGTCACCTGTCTGTCCCCATGTCCCTGCAGAGGAGGTGGAGCTGGAGCTGCGCCTGGCCCCGTTCGAGCGCCTGATGGCGCTGTGCCCGCAGTGTCCCTGTGTCCCCTGGGTGTCCCCCTGTCCCTGTGTCACCTGTCTGTCCCTGTCCCCGCAGAGGAGGTGGAGCTGGAGCTGCGCCTGGCCCGCTTCGAGCGCCTGATGGCGCTGTGCCCGCTGTGTCCCTGTGTCCCCATGTCCCCAGGGTGTCCCCCTGTCCCCGTGTCACCTGTCTGTCCCTGTCCCCGCAGAGGAGGTGGAGCTGGAGCTGCGCCTGGCCCGGTTCGAGCGCCTGATGTCGCGGCGGCCGCTGCTGCTCAACAGCGTCCTGCTGCGGCAGAACCCGCACAACGTGCACGAGTGGCACAAGAGGGTGGCACTGCACCAGGGACAGCCCGACAAGGTGGGGGGACACCCGGGGTGGGACACGGGGACACTGGGGGCGGGGACACAGCGGGGACAGCCCGACAGGGTGAGGGGACACCCGGGGGGGACACGAGGACACTGGGAGTGGGGACACAGTGGGGACAGCCCAACAAGGTGAGGGGTCACGATGGGGGGGGACACGGGGACACTGGGGCGGGGACACAGCAGGGACAGCCCAACAAGGTGAGGGGACATGGGGAGGGACACAGGGACAGCTGGAGAGGGGACACAGCAGGGTGGGGACACGGGGACACTGGGGGCAGGGACACAGCAGGGACAGCCCGACAAGGTGAGGGGACACGGTGGGGGGACGCATGGGGACAGCTAGGGAGGGGACACAGGGGGACAGCCAGAGGTGAGGATGCAGGGGGGGCACAGCAGGGAGGGGACACAGTGGGGTGGGGACACAGCGGGGACACAGCGGGGACACGGGGGGAAACCCGGGGAGGTGACACGGGGACACAGGAGGAGCGTGGCCCGGTGTAGGGGACACCCGGGTGGTTGTTGGGGTGGATGGTTTGGGGGGTTTGGAGGTGACACTGCAGTGACTGTGCTGTCCCCCCATGTCCCCCCGTGTCCCCCCTGTGTCCCCCCCGTGTCCCCCCCGTGTCCCCCTTGCTTGTCCCCCTGTCCCCGTGTCCCCGTGTCCCCCTGTCTGTGTCCCCTGTCCCCGTGTCCCTCCCTGGTCCCCGTCCCCCGTGTCCCCGTGTCCCCTGTGTCCCCCCGTGTCCCCCTGTGTCCCCGTGTCCCCTGTGTCCCCAGTGTCCCCCGTGTCCCCCATGTCCCTGTGTCTCCCTGTCCCCTGTGTCTCCCCGTGTCCCCGTGTCCCCGTGTCCCCCGATGTCCCCCTGTGTCCCCCTGTCCCGTGTCCCCGTGTCCCGTGTCCCCCTGTGTCCCGTGTCCCCGTGTCCCGTGTCCGTGTCCCCGTGTCCCTGTGTCCCCGTGTCCCCGTGCCCCGTGTCCCCTGTCCCTGTCCCCTGTCCCTCCCCCGTGTCCCCTGTTCCCGCCGTGTCCCGTGTCCCCCCGCCGTGTCCCGTGTCCCCCGTGTCCCTGCCCCTGTGTCCCGTGTCCCCTGTGTCCCCCGGTGTCCCCCGTGTCCCCGTGTTCCTCGTGTCCCCGTGTCCCCCGTGTCCCCCCGTGTCCCCTGTGTCCCCCGTGTCCCCCGTGTCCCTGTCCCCAGATCATCCAGACCTTCACCGAGGCCGTGCGCACGTGGATCCCCAGCGCGCCACCGGCCCACGAGCTCTGGGTGGCCTTCGCCGCTTCTACGAGGACACGGGCGCTGGACGATGTGAGTGACACCCCAGAGCCCCGGGGGACACCCCAAAACACCCAGTGACACCCCAAAACACCCAGTGACACCCCCAGACACCGAGTGACACCCCAAAACACTGAGTGACACCCCAGAGCCCCAGGGACACCCTGAAGCCGAGTGACACCCCAGAGCCGGGGACACCCCAAAACACCCAGCGACACCCAAAACACCCAGTGACACCCTGAACCCCGAGTGACACCCCAGAGCCCGAGTGACACCCCCACTGAGTGACACCCCAGAGCTCCGAGTGACACCCCTGAACACCCAGTGACACCCCAAAACACCCAGTGACACCCCAGAGCCCGAGTGACACCCCCAGACACCGAGTGACACCCCCGGACACTGAGTGACACCCCTGAACCCTGAGTGACACCCCAGAGCCCCGAGTGACACCCCAAAACACCGAGTGCCACCCCTGAACCCCGACTGACACCCCCAGACACTGAGTGACACCCCTGAACCCCGAGTGCCACCCCTGAACCGCAGTGACACCCCCAAACTCTGAGTGACACCCCAGAGCCCCGAGTGACACCCCAAAACACCGAGTGACACCCCTGAACCCCGACTGACACCCCCTGAGCCCAAGTGACACCCCGAAACTCTGAGTGACACCCCCGGACATTGAGTGACACCCCCAGGCCTGCTCCCTCCTGTCCCCATCAATGTCCCCCTGTCCCTATCCCCAATGTCCCCAGGCCCGGTCCATCCTGTCCCCATGTCCCCAATGTCCCCAGGCCAGGTCCATCCTGTCCCCAATGTCCCCCATGTCCCCAATGTCCAATTCAAATGCATGTCCCACAGTCATCCATGTCCCCAATGTCCCACATGTCACATGTCCCATGTCCATCCATGTCCAATGTCCCCAATGTCCCAATGTCATCAATGTCCCACAGTCATCTGTCCCCATTCCAATGCCAATGTCCCACAGTATGTTATGTCCAATGTCCCCAATGTCTTGTCCCAATGTCCCCGTATCCTCCATGTCCAATGTCACAATGTCCAATGTCCCCATAATGCACAGTATTTCACATTATGTCGGCCCATGTCCAATGTCCAATTCCATTGTCCAGTCCCCAATGTCCCCATGTCACAATGTATCAGTCATCTGTCAATCCCCATATCAATGCAGTTCCAGTCTCTCCATGTCAATGCAGATGCCCAGTCATCCTGTCCCCAGTCAATGTCATATGTCATCAATGTCCCGCCAGTCATCCTGTCCCCAATGTCCAATGTCCCAATGTCCCCCAATGTCCCCATGTCCCAATGTCCCCAATGTCCCCAATGTCACCCACATGTCCCCTGTCAATCAATGTCACATGTCCCAGTCATGTCCCCATGTCCAATGTCCCCAATGTCCAGCTCATGTCCCCAATGCAATGTCCCCAATGTCCCCAGGCCGTCCATGTCCCCAATGTCCCCAATGTCAAATGTCCCCAATGTCCAATGTCCCCATGTCCCCAATGTCCCCAATGTCCCATGTCTAAATGTCCCAAGTCCCTGCAATGTCCCCAATGTCCCCATGATCCCCAGGCAATGTCCCAATGTCCCAATGTCCCATGTCCAGTAAGTTCGATCTTCGTATGCATATGCATTCATCAATGTGTTTTATATGCCAGTAAATTCCAATATGTCAGTTGCAGTTGCAATATCCTGCAATGTCCATGTCACATATCCCTGTCCAATGTCCCGTCCCCTTCCCATGTCCAGTCCAATGTCTCACATTGTCCAATGTCCCCAATGTCCCCAATGTCCCCAATGTCACAATGTCCCAATGATGTCCCCAGCCAGTCATCCTGTCCCCAATGTCCCCAATGTCCCCAATGTCATGTCCCCAGTGTCCATTGTCCCCAATGTCCCCAATGTCCCCAATGTCCCCAATGTCCACATTCCCAATGCAGTCCATCATCCCAATGTCCTACATATGTCCCACAATGTCCAGGCAATGTCCATTCGATTCCCATGTCCCAATGTCCAATGTCTCGATGTCCCCAGGTCCATGTCATCCTGTCCCCAATGTCCCCAATGTCCCCAATGTCCAATGTCCCAGGCCGTCCATCCTGTCCCCAATGCCCCAATGTCCCCAATGTCCCAATGCATGTCCCCAGGCCCATGTCCATCCTGTCCCCAATGTCCCCAATCAGTATCCCAATGTCTCCAATGTCCCCAATGTCCCAATGTCCCCAATGTCCCCAATGTCAATGTCCATGTCCAATGTCCTGTCTGCAATGTCCCTCAATGTCCCCAATGTCCAAGCCGGTCCATCTGTCCCCAATGTCCCAATGTCCACATGCCCAGTCCAATTCTGTCATGTCCCCAGATGTCCCAATGTCCTATCAATGTCCCCAATGTCCCCAATGTCCCCAATGTCCCCAATGTCCCCAATGTCACCCAATGTCAATGTCCCCAATGCCAGGTCCCCAATGTCCCCAATGTCCCCAATGTCCCCAATGTCCCAGCCATGTCCACCATGTCCCCTTGTCCCCAATGTCCCCAATGTCCCCAGTGTCCCCATGTCCATGTCCATCCAATGTCCCCAATGTCCCCAATGTCCCCAAGATGTCCCCAGGCCAGTCCATCCATGTCCCCATGTCCCCAATGTCCCCAATGTCCCCAATGTCCAGTCCATTCCCTGTCCACAATGTCCCCAATGTCCCCAATGATGTCCCCAATGCCCGGTCTCATCCCAATGTCCCCAATGTCCCCAATGTCCCCATGTCCCGGTCCATTCCAATGTCGTCCCAATGTCCCCAATGTCCCCAATGAATGTCCTCCAGGCCGGTCCATCCTGTCCCCGCCCACGCGGGTTCGGCTCCGCCGGGTCAGGATTTGCCCGCGTCTGGTGCGAGTTCGGGGAGCTGGAGTTGCGCCACCAGCGCCTACCAGGAGGCGCTGAGCGTGCTGAGGGCGAGGCACTGAACGGGAAACCCCAAAACGGAAACCCCGAAACGGGGGACTCCAAAACGGGGGACCGGAAATGGGAAACCTAAACGGGAAACCCCGGGAAAACGGGGACCCCTAAACGGGGACTCCTGAATGGGAAACCCCAAAAACGGGAAACCCTGGAACTGGGGGACCCTGAAACGAGGGGGACCAAAAACAGGAAAACTAAAACGTGGAAACCCTGGAAACGGGAAACCCAAAAACGGGGTCGAAACAGGGGGACCGAATGGGAAACCCCAAAACGGAAACCCTAAAGACGGGGACCCTAAAACAGGGGGACGAAAAGGGGGACTCCCGGAAAACGGGACCTAAAGGGGGACACAAAAACGGGGGACACAAACGGGACACAACAGGGCACTAAAACGAGCACCTGTGGGTGCTTTAGGTATTTTTGGGTGTTTTAGTGTGTTCTGTGCGTTTTTGGGGTGTTCTGTGTGTTGGGGTGTTTTGGGTGTTTTTGTGTCTTGGGTGTTTTGGTGTGTTTTGGGTGTTTTTGGGGCTTTCTGGGTGTTCTGTGTGTTTTTGGGTGTTTTGGGGTGATTTAAAAGTTTTTGGGGTGTTTCTGCTGGTTTGGGTGTTTTGGGGTATTTTGAGGTTTTGTGTTTTGGGTGTTTCTGGGGTATTTTGGGTGTTTTGGTGTGTTTGTGTGTTTTTGGGGCGTTCTGTGGTTTGTGTGTTTTTGGGTATGTTTTGTGTGTTCTCGGGGTGTTCTGGGTGTTTTTGGGGTATTTTGGGTCGTTTGGGTGTGTTCTGGTGTTTTTAGGTGTTTTGGTTTTTGGGGTGTTTTTGGGTATTTTGAGTGTTTTTGGTAGGTGTTTTTTGGGGTATTTTGGGTGTTTTGGTGTGTAGTGTGTCTTTTTGGGGTGTTCTGGGTGTTTGGGTGTTTTTGGATGTTCTGGGTGGGTTTTGGGGTATTTTGGGTGTTCTGGGTGTTTTTGGGGTATTTTGGGTGTTTTCAGGCTGTTCTGGGTGTTTTTTGGGGTGTTTTAGCTGTTTCTGGGTGTTTTGGGTATTTGGGTGTTTTTGGGGTGTTTTGCTGTTTCTGAGTGTTTTTGGGGTGCTTGGTGTGTTTTTTTGGGGTGTTTTGTGTGGTCTGGAGTATTTTGGCTGTAATTGGGGTGTTCTGGGTGGTTTTTGGGGTATTATGGTGGTTTGGGGTATTTTGGGTATTTTGGCTGTTTCTGGGTGTTTTTGGGTGTTTTGGCTGTTTCTGGGTGTTTTTGGGGTATTTTTTGGCTGTTTCTGGGTGGTTTGGGGTATTTTGGCTATTTTGGGGTCATTGGGGTATTTTGGCTGTTTTGGGGTGTTTTTGGGTGTTTGGTGTGTTTTGGGGACATTCGGGTGTTTTTGTGTGTTTTTGGGGTGTTCTGGGGTTTTCTGGGGGTATTTTATTGTTTCTTGGGTGTTTTTTAGTGTTTTGGTTGTTTTGGGGGTGTTTTGGGCTGTTTTTGTGGTGTTTTATTGTTTCTGGGTGTTTTTTGGGGTGTTTGGCTGTTTCTGGGCTGTTTCTGGGCTGTTTGGGCTATTTCAAGTGTTTGGGCTGTTTTGGTGTGTTTTGGCTGTTTGGGTGTTTTTTTTTTTGGATGTTTGGCTGTTTCTGTGTTTGGGCGTTCATTTCTGGGCTGTTTTGGGCTGTTTCTGGGAGTGTTTTTGGGTGTTTGGGCTGTTCTGGGTGTTTTGGGCTGTTTTGGGGTGTTTCTGGGTGTTTTGGGCTGTTTGGCTGTTTCTGGGCTGTTTTGGGTGTTTTGGGTGTTTTGGGTGTTTTGGGCTGTTTTGGGCTGTTTTGGGCTGTTTGGGCTGTTTCTGGGTGTTTGGGCTGTTTCTGGGCTGTTTCTGGGCTGTTTCTGGGCTGTTTGGGCTGTTTTGGGTGTTTGGCTGTTTCCTGGGCTGTTTCTGGGCTGTTTGGGCTGTTTCTGGAGTGTTTTTGGGCTGTTCCTGGGCTGTTTCTGGGCTGTTTGGGCTGTTTCTGGGTGTTTTTTGGTGTTTGGGCTGTTCCTGGGCTGTTTCTGGGCTGTTTGGGCTGTTTCTGGGTGTTTTTGGGCTGTTCTGGGCTGTTTCTGGGCTGTTTGGGCTGTTTCTGGGTGTTTTTGGGCTGTTTCGGGCTGTTTGGGCTGTTTCTGGGCTGTTTGGGCTGTTTCTGGTGTTTCTGGGCTGCTTTCCTGGGCTGTTTCTGGGCTGTTTGGGCTGTTTCTGAGGCTGTTCTGGGCTGTTTCGGGCTGTTTGGGCTGTTTCTGGGCTGTTTTGGGCTTTTGGGCTGTTTGGGCTGTTTGGCTGTTTCTGGGTGTTTTTGGGCTGTTTCCTGGGCTGTTTCTGGGCTGTTTGGGCTGTTTCTGGGTGTTTTTGGGGTGTTTGGGCTGTTCCTGGGCTGTTTCTGGGCTTTTTGGGCTGTTTCGGGGTTTTTTGGGCTTTCCTGGGTTTTTCTGGGCTGTTTGGGCTGTTTCTGGGTTTTTTTGGGGCTGTTTGGGCTGTTTCTGGGCTGTTTGGGCTGTTTCGGGTGTTTTGGGTGTTTTGTTTTTGGGGTTTTGGGGGTCTGGGTTTTTGGCTGTTTGGGTGTTCTGGGGGGTTTTGGGGTTTTTGGGGGGTTTGGGTTTTTTTTTTGGCTGTTTCTGGGTTTTTTTGGGGTTTTTTGGCTTTTTTGGGTTTTTGGGGTTTTTTTGGCTTTTTCTGGGGGGTTTGGGGGTTTTGGGCGGGTTTTGGGGGTTTTTTGGGGTTTTTGGCTGTTTGGGGTGTTTTGGGTTTTTGGGTGTTTTGGGGACTTGGGTGTTTTTGGGTTTTTGGGTTTCGGGGGTTTTTTGGGGTTTTTTTGGGTTTTCTGGGTTTTTTTGGGGTGTTTTGGTTTTTTGGGGGGTGTTTTGGGCTGTTTGGGTTTTTTGGCTGTTTCTGGGTTTTTTTGGGGGTGTTTGGCTTTTTCTGGGCTGTTTCTGGGCTGTTTGGGCTGTTTCGGGGGGCGTTTGGGCTGTTTTTGGGGTTTTTGCCTGTTTCTGGGTTTTTTGGTTTTTTGGCTTTTTCTGGGGGGTTTTGGGGGTGTTTGGCTGTTTCTGGGTTTTTTTGGCTGTTCGGGGGTTTTTTTTGGGGGTGTTTGGGCTGTTTCTGGGGTTTTGGGTTTTTTTGGGTTTTTTGGGGTGTTTTGGGCTGTTTGGCTTTTTTGGGTGGTTTTGGGTGTTTTTGGGGGTGTTTTGGGCTTTTTTTGGGTGTTTGGGCTGTTTGGGCTGTTTGGGCTGTTTCTGGGCTTTTGGGCTGTTTTGGTTTTTTGGGTTTTCTGGGTGTTTGGGCTGTTTCTGGGCTGTTTTGGCTGTTTGGGCTGTTTTTGGGGACACCTGGGGACAGCTGGGGATACCTGGGGACAGCTGGGGATACCTGGGGACACCTGGGGACACCTGGGGACAGCTGGGGATACCTGGGGCACCTGGGGACACCTGGGGACAGCTGGGGACACCTGGGGACAGCTGGGGACAGCTGGGGACAGCTGGGGACACCTGGGGACAGCTGGGGACAGCTGGGGAACCTGGGGACACCTGGGGACAGCTGGGGACACCTGGGGACAGCTGGGGATACCTGGGGACAGCTGGGGATCCTGGGGACACCTGGGGACAGCTGGGGATACCTGGGGACAGCTGGGGACACCTGGGCGACAGCTGGGGAGAGCTGGGGACACCTGGGAGACCTGGGGACACCTGGGGGCACCTGGGGACATTGGGTGGCATGGGGGACACCTGGGGACAGCTGGGGACACCTGGGGACACCTGGAAGGCACCTGGGGACACCTGGGGGACAGCTGGGGACATTGGGGTGGGAAAAAAAAAAAAAAAAAAAAAAAAAAAGGGGGGGGGGGGGGGGGGGGGGGGGGGGGGGGGGGGGGGGGGGGGGGACACCTGGGCACACTGGGGACATCTGGGACCTCTGGGGACTTTGGGTTGGCATGGGTGACACCTGGGTGGACCCAGGGGACACTGTGGGTGCAGGTGGCTGTGGGGAGCACTTGGGGACACTGGTGGGCGTGGGGACACCTGGGGACCTGGGACATCCTTGTGCCCATCCCCCCGACACCCAGGTCCTCTTTGGTCCCCCGACCCCGGGGGTGCTGGGGGTGGCTCTGCCTTGTGTCCACTGTGTCACCCTGTCCCTGTGTTCCTGTCTCTGTGTCCCTGTCCCTGTCCCCATGTCCTGTCCCCATGTCCCCCTTTGTCCCTGTCCCTTGTCCTGTCCCATGTCCCTGTTCCTTGTTTCCCCATGTCCCTGTGTCCCCATGTCCTGTGTCCCCATGTCCCTGTGTCCCTTGTCCCCTGTCCTTTTCCCCATGTCCTGTGTCCCTGCCCTGTGTCCCTTCCCATGTCCCCTGTCCTGTCCCTGGCCCTTGTCCCTGTCCCTGTCCCATGTCCCTGTCCCTGTCCCCATGTCCCTGTCCCTGTCCCGTGTCCCTGCCCCCGTCCGTGTCCCTGTGTCCCTGTCCCTGTCCCCTTGCCCCAAATGTCCCCATGATCTACTTTCTTGTTTTCTTTGTTATCTGTTTTCCACTTTTCAGTTATCATCTCTTTGGAAACACAGTTTGAGTCACTAAATTTTTACACAAACTCCTCCTCCTTCTGTTAGTAGGTAATCTGATCCCATCCCATGGTGAAATGTCGTCTTCTTCATTATCCTGGGTTGGTCAGCATGAAGGTGGCCAATTGTTGTTTCAAGGACTGATAATATATTCTTTTACATAATAAAGCATAATAATAAAAAAACAATGACAAATATAATAATAATAGTCTGAATATAATCCTAATAGCAATAATGATGACAATATTGAGTTTTTTCAATTATGCTACTTAAAAATTGGATTTTTTTCTCCTCATATGAACCTTGGTTCCCAGGGCTTCCATATTTTGGGACTGTTTATAGTGTCTGTTCACTTTTCCCTTTTTGGGCAATCCCTCCAGCCAGGGCTGCATCAATCCACTTTTTCTAATTAAATCATCAGGTACTTGGTTCCCAACTGATTTTCTGGACTGCAAAACCCGCCAGTGTCTAATACACCCTGTATAACAGACAGTGACAGCACATGTTGGAGTGGGGGGGGAATGTTCCCCACGTTTCTTAGTTAAATTTTTCACAACATTCTTTTTGCTTTTTCCCTTTTTGCAGTTTAACCAATTTCTGTTGCACAGATATCTCACTATGGGCTCCGCCTTTAGCTGTGCAAATCCATCTGTGCAGGAGGGAGGGGGTGAGGGAGAGGAATTGCCTTCCCCCAGGCAAGGAGACCTGGACATTGTCCCACTTTACCCCAGCAGAGAATTTGCATTGCTCCTCTCCTAGCTGTCTGGCACCCTTGCTTCTCTTCACAGCAGCCATTGAATGACTCACATGTCCCCCCAATCTACTCTTTTTTTCCCCTTTTTTTCTTTTCAACAATATTCTATTAACTGTTTGTGCATTGAACATGTCCTTTGGCTCTTATAGTTTTGCAAAAGGCAACCTAATGGTGAATATCTAAAAACCATATGGAAATTTTGCATGTAAGAGCGTGCACAAATATACACAAAAATTTCCAATGAAATCAATTTTTTCCTTCTCCTGGGAGTAAAGATTCATTGTCATATCCCTGGCCCAAACTTAACTGACCGTAAAAGAGGATTATTCTCAACTAGGTGGAAAATTTAAGTAATTCCAAACACCAATTCTAAAGGGAGTTAATTGAATATCTGCCCTGGGTCTGGCTCTTATTCTTGGCAAGCCAATGGCAGAAGCCTT
>JAREIS010003326.1:0-12343 GCA_030060385.1 Muscicapa striata striata | reverse complement strand
TGAGATTTTGGGGTGCCCTGTTTGCCCCCCTCAGAGCTGGACCTGGTGCAGAACGCCATCTTCACTGACCCCACAGACCAAAGCGCCTGGGTGTACCTGCACTGCAACCTCTCCCAAGGTAACTCAGGGCTCCCTCTCACCCCTGGGGCCAACACCTGGAGTTTTGGGCTACCCCTGAATGTTGGGGTGCCCTCTGACAGCCCCCCCTCCTCTGCTGAGGGTCATCTGTGTGCATGTCAACCGGGAGGATGACACAGTGGCCATCTTCTTCTGCCAGCCCATCAAGGTGAGACAGGATGCTTGGGTGATCCAAACATCACCTGGATATCCCCAAAATCAGCTGGGTACACCTGGGTACCCCCAGAAATCACCCGGGTGCACCTGAGTACCCCTTGGACACTTGAATCTACCAAAAACTCTGGGGTCCCCTGTGGGAGAAACTTCTGGAAAGGAAACCAATATGATTATGCAGAAGCCAATTTATTGTTTACTTTTTAGCCCTAGATATATATTCTAAAACTACTATCTACGTGATCATGCATTTCTTGATTGGTGTTTCTATGATATTCACGCGCCCTTCACGAGCCCCCTAGAGGCAATGACTGGTGATTGTCCAAAGCTCCGTTGCCCACCTTTATCTTGGGTTTTCTAATCTCAGCATTCTGTTTTTCAGCTCCTTCTCTCCTGATTTAGCACAGTTCATGTTTCAGTAGCCTTGAAGGGTCTCAACCAGTTGTCGAAAAACACCTAAAAATTGCCCATGCAGTGCACCTGTTATAAACATTGGTCTAATCTAAGAAATAAACAGAAAACAGCTAAGCATGTGAGACAACAGTAAAATATGCAGAAAAACAACTAGGCAGCAAAATATGGAGAAAAGCAGCTAAATATAGTTTGGCTGGTGCACACAATACAGAGCAAGGCCTGGCTTTGTTTAGACATGTCCACTGTGGCCTAAACTTGTTCAGTATTACTACAGTCCCCCAAAATTGGTGTCCCTAAATCCTTATTATTTTGACAGGGTAGACTTGATGTCCTTAAAAATCCATTTTGACTTTAATGCTAGACCTGGTATCCCTCAATCCCTATTGATTTAAATGGGGCAGACCTGGTGTTGTGTTAATTCAAATTTATCTCCACTAATCCTTCCCAGTGGACCTAGTTATGACCCAGTGCTCCCAGAATAGCTCCCAGTTTGACTAATTTGCCCTCCTCGTTCTCCCAGTTCACCCAGTAGATCCCCAGTTTGCCCAGTTTGCCCCTTTCCTCCCTTCCAGTGCTTCCAGCTCCCCCTCAGTGGTTCCAGCTCCTCGCCCAGTGCTCCCCCTTAGCCCTCCCAGTGCTCCCAGTTTAACCAGTAACCCTTCCCCCTCAAGCCCTATTGATGGGTAGACCTGATGTCGCTAAATCCACATTGACTTCAATGGGTAGGCCTGATGTCCCAAAATTTTTGGTGTTAAAAATCCTGAATTGGGGTTTGGAATTCCCAGATTTTGGGCTGAAATCAGAGATTTGTGGGCTTACCTGGAGGCACAGCTCCAGCATGGTCTGCAGCTGTGGGATCATGGATGAGGGATTGGCTTCCAGGAATTCATCCAGGGCTTCCAGAGCATCAGCACCCCCATCCTGGAGCAGAAATTCCCAGAATTCAGCCCAAGATTTCCCCCAGATTTCCCCACATTTCCCCATTTTAGCACCAAATGTCTGCAAAATCCCCACTGACGTTAAAGGATAGACCTGGTGTCCCTAAATCCCTTTTGACTTCAACAGGGTAAACCAGGTGTCCATAGATCCCAATTGACTTAAATGGGGTAAACCTTGTGTCCCTAAATTTCTATTGACTTTAGTACAGTAGACCTGTTGTCCTTATATCCCCACTGATTTCAATAAGGTAAATGTGATGTCCTTAAATCCCTATTGGGACATTAATATTATATAAGAGATGGGGCAACTGGCAGACATTGCAAAAGATGGTTTATTGCTTTATTGCATCAGTCTCATAGAAGGGGGAGACATTAAAGCTGTTAGCTCCAATGCCATAATATTAGAAGATGCCTTCTTAGCTACAATGCTTTATTTTAGTTTTTTAGCCAATCAAATTCTTCCTCAAATACTAGCCTCTTTTTACACCAATCATTAATTGCTTTGCTTCTCATGGCTTTGCAGAAATGCATCATTTTTCAACCAATCATATAACACTTCACAAACTTACATTGATACATCAAAAACTTCTAACTAACTTTATAACAGGTTCTACGGCTAAACTTTAAAATTTTTTACTATCCTATTTAATATATTGCTTTGCTTACATAATACATATTTCTGTTTGCTTAAAATACATTTTTACTTAAACTACCAACTTATATTCTTGTTTCATGTCTGTTTCACTTTAAGCCTTCTCCAAGGTCTTAGGTCAAACCTTGTACCCATCTCTGTCTCTGAGCCTGTATGCACAAGGCCCTGAGAGCTCTCTGTGCCTGCATTTCCCACACCACAGTATCCCAATGGACCCTTTGTTCCATGGGGACTCACAATGGCAGAAGGCTCTCCTTGGTTCCATTAGGCCCTGCAGAACCCCTTGATTCAACAAGGCCTCAAAGTGTCATCATGGCCTCCAGGATTCCATGAGGTCCTGCAGTGTCACAATGGACCTTTGGTTCCATGGGGTCCAGCACTGTTACAGGAATCCTTAGTTCCATGGGGCCCTGCAGCGTCACAATGGACTCCTTGGTTCAATGGTGCCACTCAGTCTGACAACTGCCCCTTGGCCTGAGGAGATCCATAGCGCCATAATGGTTCCTTGGTTCCATGGGGCTGCAGAGTGTCACAATAGTCTCCACGAGTCCATGAGGCCCTGCAGTGTCACAACAGATCATTGATTCCATTACACCCCTCAGTGTCACAATGGCCCCCTGGTTCCATTGAGACCCATAGTGTCACTATGGTTTCCTTGGTTTCATAAGGCCCTGAAATGCCACAATGTCCCATTTGTTTCACAAAGACTTAAATTGCTAAAATGTCCCCATGGCTCCATGAGGCCATGCTTTGTCACAATGGACCCTTGGCTCCATGATGTCCCATAGAGTCACAACGGTCTCCTTGGTTTGCAGTGTGAGAATGCCCCCTTGGTCCCTTGGAGCTCACAATGTCGCTCTTGTGCCCTTGGTTCCATGAGGCCCTGCAGTTCAACAATGGTCCTTTGGTTCCTTGACGACTTAAAGTTTCATCATGGTTTTCTTGGTTCCATGGTGCCCTGTAGTGTAACAAAGCTCTCCTTGGTTCTACAGTGTCAGAACAGCCCCTTTGTCCCATGGAGCCCCACACTGTCACTGTGGTCTTCTTGATTCCATGAGGCCCTGCTGTGCTACAGTGGCCCCAATGGCTACCATGGACTCCAGTGAGACTCTCTACAACTGCCTGAACAGAGGTTGTAGTCAGGTGGAGGTCAGTCTCTTCTCCCAGGCAACCAGTAACAAAAGGAGAGGACACAGTCTTAAGATGAGCCAGGGGTAGCATAGATTTGACACTAGGAAAAGATTCTTCACTGAAAGAGTGATTGGGCACTAGATTTTTCTGCCCAGAGAGGTGACGGAGTAACCACATCTGGAGGCATTTAAAGAAAGCCTGGACATGGCACTCAGAGCCATGGTTAAGTTGATGAGGTTATATTAGGTCATGGATTGGACTTGATGATCTCAAAGGTCTTTTCCAAACTTGTTCATTCTGTGATTCTGTTTCATAATAGTCTCCATTGTCCCATAAGGCCCTGCAGTGTCAGAATGCACCCATGCCTGCAGGAGGTTCTAGAGTGTCACCATGGCCTCCTTGGATCTGCAGTATAACAATGGACCATTGCTTCCATGTGGCCGCAGAATGTCACAGTGGCCCCTTGGCTCCATGAGGCCTTTGTTTGTCACAATGTCCTTTTGGTTCCATGAGGTTTCTCAGTGCCACAGTGGTCTCCTTGGATCTGCGGTGTCACAGTGGACCATAGGTTTGATGCAACCCCACTCTGTCAAAGTGGATTTTGGTTCCATGAGCTCCCACAGTGTCAAAAAGTCCCTTTGTTCCTAGAGGTTCCATAGTGTGACATTTGACTCCTTGGTTCTGTGAGGCCCAGCTGGCACCAAGTCTCCAAATATCGCATCAAAATTTCTTAACAGTAATTTGGTTTTAAAGAGTGCATGGTAGAATGTGAGATAACACCTAATTAACATGGATAAAATATTCTACAAGTGTTTTTTTCTGATATTTAGTCATGGCATGTATATTACAATTTGCCCATTTCTAGAAAACCCAACCAAAGTTCCCAGGTTCTGTCCCTGTTTTTTCTATCACTGAACCCTTGAGCAAGATGCCTTCTTCTTGCCTTCCAATAATCCTTGCCAGGAAAGCAGCCCCTACATGCCTTGTTCTCGTGCTAAAAGTTCACAGGCACAGTAAAAATTGAGGCCTTGTGTGCCCAGGCAGAGGCAGGCAGGATGCAGAGCTGTCAGCAAAGGAAGGGGCCAGCCAGGTGGGGCAGCCGGGGGATGCCGACAGCCTGCAGGGACAGAGGCGCAGGGCATGGACACCGTAGGACAGCCTGGGCTGCAGAGGGCACAGGGATGGGCAGCAGCTGAAAGGCCCTGCCAGAGCCAACTCCTGCAGCACTTGGGCCATGGCTGCTGGCCCTGGGCCCTTGGCCAGCAGGGGACAAGTGAGCCTTGCTGTGCTGGGGCCTCATTGCCTCCTTGTCCCTGCTCAGCAGCCTGGCAGGGGCCGCCCCATGGTCCTGCCCTTGGCATTGCACATCCCCAGAGCCCAGTGTCCCTGGAAGAGCCCTGAGCAATGAGGGAGGGACAGGATGTGCCTTGCCAGGGGCTGGGGCTCAGGCCTTGGCCCTTTGCATTCCTGAAACACATCCAGGTTTGCTCAGCATCAGAGACACCTTTCCCTTGTTTGTCCCCACCTGTCATCACTGCCTCCATTGTTCTGCTCTTACTGGAACCTGGCTGTTGGAATTCAAAATTCAAGGAATTCTCAGAACATTGGGTCTCTAAGTAAGAACTTAGAATTAAACTCAGTTAAATAGAGATAGGTTTTGCTTTAGAATTTAAGATACTGAAAAAATAAGCAGTAGTAGTTAGAAAGGTAACAAGAAGTTTTAGAGTGTAGCATTGCAAGTTTGTGTGTTATGATATAATTGGCTAACAAAGTTCACACTGTAGTATGAGTCAATAAGACAAAATACCTTAATATTGAGCTAGAAACAAAAATATCTCTGTTTAAATAATTTTATTTGTTAATTAATCCTTAAAAGACCTTGTAACTATAAGTCTTCTGACTTCTAAGCCATGCTGTGACCATCTGTGAGACAAACTTACCCTTTCTGCCTGAATAGAAAATAAATAAACTATGCTTTCTAAAGCAACTAAGAAATCCTTTCTCTCTGCTTTGTTTGTAAAAAAGAAAACTCCCCACAAAATAATGTACCATAAAAACAATAAGCTCAATATTTAAAAATATATAATAAAAACAATAAACCCACATTTTAAAAACATAATGTATAAACAATAAACGTGCACCTGAGGACACTTTTTCAGTCATGTCCCTCAGTGGGACCCATTAGGACTTCAGGAAACTTTGGACCTTGAATCTGACTTTGAATTCTTGAAAGGTTACTTTTCCCCCTTTACTCTATTTTTTCCGACCTGACATCATTGTCATCAATTTTCTGGTCTAATTCAACCCTTGGGAAACTGTCTCCTTCATGTTTATCAGTGGGACTCACTAAAAGTAGGAGAAACTTTGGAGTTTGAATCTGACTTTGAATTCTTGAGAGGTTTCTTCAACTCCCTCTCAGGGACTGATGTTCAGGGACTCAGCCCCAACCCCCAAGAGGTTCATTGAAGTCCTTGTGCTGTGTCTGTGCTGCTGAGCTGGGCCAGGCTCCTGGCACAGAGGCAGCTACTTGAAAGGGCAGCACTGCAGGGAGACAGCCAATATTTCCAAAATATCGTTTGGAGCTCCTTGGCAGCACCAAATGCACCACGGGACTCACTGGAATCAAGCAAGCCCTGACAAACCATGGCTCTGCCTTGATTTCCCTCTGGTCCAGTGCAGTTCATTACAATGGTTTTCAGCTCCAGTTATGGAGAAATTATTCAAAGAGCTTCCAAGAAATACTCATTCGTATTTTAAAGGGTGTATTTTATTACTGTTCTCTTCAGAGAAGAGATGATTGCAGTGACTGATATTGATTCAGGGTCTCTCCTCAGGTCTGGCCTGCTCAGAGAAGCTGTGCCTTGAGGTCTGACCCAGTGTGGACAACCTTGCTCATTATTCCCCAACCCCACCCTGTCTGTCCTCACTCACCTGGGACCTGCTTTGCTTGCAGAACTGGCTGCACTCAGGAAAAGAGATGTTTCTCTTTTTTTTTTTTTTTTTTTTTTTTAATTTTTGAAGCAATGTAAAGCTCCTTATTTTCCCCACTGCAAACAGACACACTCCTCAGGTGTATGGCAGCCCAAGGTGCCACCAAAACCACTCCAGAGCTACCCTGGGCCAGCTGTGAGGATGGATCGTCATCCCAACCCTCACTAGGTCACTGCCAGGGGCTGTGGCCATGGACACTGCACTGACCCCACTGCTGGGTTTGGGTGCCATGGCAACCGTGAGAAGTTCAGGTTTCTTTGGAAAGACTGGGGAGGACTGGAACATACTGGGGCATACTGGGAAGGCTATGGGAAACACTGGGACATATTTGGAGTTATACTGGGGAGGACTGGGAAAACCCGGGAACACTGGGAATGCTGGGGGGGAATCTGGGAGGACTGGGGTGGACTGTGGGGGTACACAGAGACACACTGGGACATACTGGGAGTGATAATGGGGTTTTCTGGGGAAAACGGGACACTGGTTGGGCCAGTGGAGAGGGCCTCCTGTACTGGAGTGGCAGTGAAAATGCACTGGGCTCTACTGGGATTGTACTGGGCTGTACTGGGAGGGACTGCAGGGGTTGAATGGGCTGTTCCTGCCTCCACACATCACTGCTGCAGCCAATCAGGGCCAGGGATCGGGGACTCAGGGGTGGTACCTGGTGTCGGCACCATCTTTTCTTTTTGCCTATAACTCCCATCATGCCCCGCGGCCCAATAATGCCCCACTGGAGCCAGGACTACAATGCCTATCATACCCCACAGAACCCCAGTATCTGTGCCCGATGTGTCCCATAAGTGTCCCCTAGGCCCTCCAGGATCCCTAAGTACCCCCATAGTGCCCATTCAGGAATTTGGCACCCTCCCAAATGCATCCCCAGATCACCTGAATGCTCCTAACCCCACAGATGCCTGCTACAGCCACTTCGGCAAATTCATCTCCTGTCATCCTCGGAGGCTTCAGAGCCCCTCATAACAAAATTCAGAACCCCTCATAACACAATTACTGCACCCAAAACTCCTGCCGTGCCCCGCACCCTAAAGAGCCCGTTTAGAGCTCCCCAAGCTCCCCCCAAGTGCTCCCAACTATATATATTCGACGACAACGGCCTCAAGTCACGGCTCAGATGTAAAAATCTCCCCTAAGTGCCTTTCCCCATCCCAAAAATCCCCGCCTGAGCCACTTCTGGGACTACAGCTCCCATCATGCTTTGCAGTTCCTGTAAAGTTCTATTCCATCCGGGACTTCATCTCCCATCATGCCCCGCTCCCATCGAGAGAAATTGCAGCTGCGCCTAGAACTCCCATGATGCTCCGCAGCCCTATTAAACTGTATTATACTGGCGCCTACAACTCCCATCATCCCCCACAGAGCAGAGAGCCCCGTTAGAGCCCCCCAGGTACCCGCCCGGAACTTAAAGGGTTCCAGATTCCCCTCCCTGGCCTCTGAGAGCCCACCCTGTTCCACCAAGACTTACCCCAAACCCCGAAAGGTCCATCAGAATCTCTTTGCGCCCTGCCCAGTGCCAACCCAGCTCCTCAAAGTGTCCTCCAGACCCTCAAGTTCTCTCTAAATTCCCTCCCTAGACACCAAACTGCCCCAAATGCACCCCAGAAATATCTCCATGGAACCAAAGTGGCCGCCTTTATCCTGTATGAGAAAATGATAGAGAAGACAAAAAAGGGACTAAAAATAGATGAAATAAATCAATAGCCAATAGTTGTCAATTAATTAATAATGAGAATTGTGTTACTTAGAACCAATGACCAATAATTTTTTAGTTGTTAAAAATTTATATATTTTTAATATAAATATAACAGTTTGATAATAAATAATAATAATAATAAAAATACACATATATATATTTAAATATTTAGATTTTAAGTGTAAATAAAAAATCATAATTTTTTTTTGCGTTTTAGGATGTCATTCCCAAAAGGTGGTCAATACTAGACATGGTGAGGCTGGGGGTGGAGGAGCAGGTTGTCCACACAGGCTGAGTCCTCGAGAGGCTCACTGTTCTCTGTGCCCAAACCTCCTAAGGAGACATTTAAGATCAAGATCACCTGGGGAATGCATCAATCCCCTCTTCTCTAAACTGTAAAATAATAATTAAAAAAACAACTCTGAACTAAAAAAAAAAAAAAAAAAAACCAAAAAGACAAAGGAAAAAAAAAGAATCTTCTTCCTTAAAAGAACTCCAAACTGACTCCAATGAGCTGCACAAGCCCTGGAGACTTGAAGACAATGGAAGGAAGACAAAGAGCTCCTGAGGGCTTTCTGTGTTTTAATTGTGCCCACAGTGGATTTGAGGCTGAGTCCAGGACCATCAGGCACTGAGAGAAGGTTGAAGAAGCTGCTCCAGGAGTTAGAAGCAAAACTCCAAGTCCCTTGGAGCATCACTGGCCCCACTGAGGACAAGGACTGCCAAAGGCTCCCCAGGGACTGGTGAGAGTAGATCCTTGAGGCCAGGATTGCAGGAGCCAAAGGCTGTGAGCAGGGAACTGCAATGCTGAGCAAGGCCTGGGCTGGTTGGAGGCAGCAGAAAGGCCAAGGCCTGAGCCCAGGCCTGGCACAGCAGGGCCTGTCCCTCCCGGGTGGCTCGGGGCTGTTGCTGGGGCAGTGGGATGTGAGGGGCAGCAAGGACAAATGGCATCAACCTGCAAGCCCTGCCAGCCTGCTCAGGGAGGGCCGAGGCAGAAGCAAAGTGCAGGCTCTCCCCTCCAGATTTTGAGAGTACCAAACAAGAGTACACACAAGACCAAAAGAAACCCCTGTAAATAAAACTAATCAGAAAGGTTTGAAATATACCCAAAAATGTGATTAAAATCAAATGAGGTTAGATGTTAGTGCCAAAAAAAAAAAAAAATTTTTTTTTAATATTTAAAGAAGCAAAGAGAAAAGAAGAGAGAAAAAAGAAAGACTTAGAAAAAGAGTTGTGCTAGGGGGCTGGGTGGGACAGGGAAAGAGTGACAGGGGTTAGGTAGAAGTGTATCACCCTTCTGGGGGTCCCAACCACGTCTCATTGCTTCCCTCCATCTAGTCCTCTTGGTAGTGAGGATCTCCTGCTGCCACGCTGAAAAGCACAGAATCCAGTGGATTAATGTACCTTTGGGCAGGTGGGAGTGCCCAGGTGCCTCCCCTGCAGGGGGCCAGTTTGACAGTGTCTCTTGCAGCACTGTGGATAATTGTGCAGTGCTCTGGTGCAGGGTCCCCTTTTGGGGGGACCCTTTGGGGGGACCCATTGGTGGGCCATGACACCCACTTTGCTGTGCATAAGATTTTTCCAGGGTGAAGGGGCCCCTGCAGTTTGGGCTTCTCTGCGCAGTGGAGGATGGATGGTCACTGCCTGGAAGCAGAGGCTTTTTCACTACACACCCAAAGCCTCTCTACCCCCATCCTTTGGAGTGAGGATCTGTGTGAGCCTGGCAGCTGATAGCCCTGGGGCCATGTTCTCAACCCTGAAAGTGCTCAGCTTGATCCCCAGTGAATGTATTCTCTCCTGAGTTACTTACATCTATGAGTGAGAGGTTCAGGGCCTCAATCAGGCAGCCTATTCAGGGCATGATGGTTTTCTCTGCAACTTTTGTGATACAGTTTTGCTAAACTGGGCAAAAGTCCTTTGTGAAGATCTTTAAGCCATAAATGACAATATTTCAGTCTCTGACAACAGGCTGGATCCAGGGGAAAAATCCCAACAAGGTGAGGTTTACAAAGTCCAAGTGCTGGGTCTGCACTTTGGCCACAACAACCCCTGAAGCGCTCCAGGCTGGAGATAGAGTGGCTGGACAGTGGCCAGGAAGAAAGGGACCTGAGGGCACCTGGACAGCAGGCTGGACATGAGCCAGCAATGTGCCCAGGTGGCCAAGAAGGCCAATGGCTCCTGGCCTGGATCAGGAATGGTGTGGCCAGCAGGACCAGGACAGTGATTCTTCCCTTGTGCGTGACACTGGTTGGGCAGCACCTCGAGTGCTGTGTCCAGTTTTGGGCCCCAATTTAGGAAGGACATGGAGGGGCTGGAGCGTGTTCAGAGAAGGGCAACAAGGCTGGTGAGGGGTCTGGAACGCAAGTCCTGTGAGGAGTGCTGAGAGAGCTGGGGTTGTTTATTCTGGAGAAGCCACAGGAAGACAAGGTGGTGTGAGGGCACAGGTTGGACTTGATGATCTCCAAGGTCTTTTCCAGCCTTGCTGATTTTGTGATTCGCTGAAACCACCCTTGGAGCAGTTGCAGGATGAACCCTGGGCCTCCCTTTCAGAAGGTCCAGCAATCCAGGTCCCTCAGCTTCTCCACACAGGCCCCAAAGCCCATCCTGTCAGTCCTGCAGAGCCTCTCCAGCCCCTCCTCATTGCCCAGAACATGGAGCCCCACACCCAGAAACACCAGCCCAGATATGCCCCCTCTGGCCTGTGGTGCCTCTGGCAAGGGAGCAGCACGAGGCACTGCAGGACCCTGCAGACAACTTCCTGAAGCACTGTAGGATGATCCTGCTCTCCAAGGGACATTCCCATGGTGCCAGCTAAGGAGCTGCAATAGGGAGTGGGGCCAGAGAGGAAAGGGCAAACAAGGATGGGCTGTTTGCTGGGGAGGGGATGGGCAAGAGGAAAAAACCTGGACCAGGGAAGAGTAAAGAATGTGAAGGTGAAGGAAAGGAAATGCTCAAGGTAGTTATGCGGTGGCTGCCAGGCAGCCCTGGCTCTGACAAACAACATCTGCAGTGGGACAGAAAACTCACAGCTCATAGGAACAAACTTTCTGGCTGACTGCAGAGGCCACGACAAACCTGAGTGGTTTCCCTCCTGTCCCCCATCCCTTGCTGGCCCAGGGGCTGATGGCATTTGTGCTCACTCAGCTCCATCTCCCCACAGCAGCACCATGGGGTGCTGACGCCTGCTCTGTGCAATGCAAACTGGGGCTCCTGAGCCAGTGCTGCCGTGTCTGTGCCTGCAAGGATGGGGCACCTGTGTGAGCTGGGGGAGAGGCCAGGGCTGCAGAGGGGGGATGTTGTTGGCAGGTGCATGAGGACGCTCTGGGACGCTGCCCTGGGGTGTCCAGCGCACTGGGGATGGATCAGCCCCTGCTCTGCTGCTCCTTGCCAGGGTCTCCTCCTTGCAGGGACCTTGCAGAGCACCAGCCATGCTGTTTGCCCCCAGCCTGCCCACGACCTGGGGCTGCTTATGGGGGTTTTCTCTGCTCAGCATTGGCCTGGCCAAGTGTTCTGGAGAGAGCCTGGCCAAGGAGCCTGGAGCCCCCAGGCCCTGCCCTGAGGCGTCAGCGCTGCCCCAGCAGTGCCCATGGCCTGTCCCTGCTGCAGCCCCAGCACTGCCAACTCCAGGGCTGTGCCCGGCCCTGAGAGCACTCAGGCCCTGCAGCAACACGAGGGGCAGGAGGGCAGCAGGGCAGTGGCACAGGAGCAGCACTGGCGACACCAAGTGCTGCTGCTGCTGGGCACAGCTGCTGTGCCAGCACCGATCTGCCCCAGCTCTGCACACAGAAATTGCTGCTGCAGCTCCAGAGAAGGGAACAAAAGGGGCAGCTCTGGGGAAAACTTTGCTGTGAGTTCCTTTATTTCATTTAAATCCACCAAGAGCACAATTCTTTATTGACATAGTCTGTGGCCACAGTAACGGTGGAGAGACACAAAATGAGAAATAGCAGAAAGAATGGCTTTTCTTTTTGAAAAATATGAAAAAATAAAACAAAGGCAAGCATTCTCCAAAATTAAACCAGAAAGAACTATCAAGGATTACGTTTATTACAAGTGATTTTCAGAAAGTGGCCAGCAGTTTAATGTTCCTGAAATCTTTCTGTCTTTAGCCTCAGCACTGCAGCCTTGAGCTCATGGTTCCTCAGGCTGTAGATGAGCGGGTTCAGGGCTGGAGGCACGACCGAGTACAGAACTGACAGTGACAGATCCAGGGTTGGG
>JAREIS010003322.1:7500-14120 GCA_030060385.1 Muscicapa striata striata | reverse complement strand
GCGGCCGGCCCTTCCCCGTGACGCCACGGGCCAGGAGCCGGGACCGCTGCGCAGCATTTCGCTTCGGACAACCGCTGACAACGCGAGCCGCTTTTCTTTTCTCTCTCTCTCTTCTCGGCTTTCTTCCCGCCTCTCTCTCAGGGCCCCCCGCGCGCCTTGAGACTCGGCCTCGCTCAAAGAGTCACACGCGCGCTGGGCACGCACGGGACTGGGCTCGGCTGGGACTGACCCGCCCGAGGCCGGCCCGAAAAGCACCGGACGTGCTAGAGGAGACAGCGACCCGACAAGGCGGCGCTGCCCGACACCGAGGCCCTTGGCCGGGCGGCTCGCTTCTGCAGCAGGCGGCGGCGCGACAAAGGAGCGCTGGTGCGGTGTGCGCGCGAGCGGGCTCTTTTTCCCGCCGTCCGTGCCATCATCGGTTCTCATCAGCCCCTTTTCCTCCCTCTCTCTCGCTTCTCACGGGGTTTTCTCTCTCTGGTTTTCGGCTCGAGCTCGAGCCGCACCGCCGCCTGGGGGCGCTGCTTCGCGTCGCACCCACGGGCGCTACTCAGACCGGCCAGCACCGCACTCGCGGGTTTTGAAGGACACCTGAGGACTCGCGGCCACGCGGCCGCCACACAGCCCGGGACGGTAAAGACGCTCCTCCCCAGCGGCGGGAGGAGCGACACTCGCCTGCGACGGGAAGCTTAATTGAAAGGAGACCGCCCTGCTGAAGAGTGCCGACACCGCCGAGGCATCCCCCCATGACAGAGAGAGCCCCGGAAGAGCCGCCAGCCGGGGCCCCTTTCCGACGCGACCCGAAAAGCCTCATCGATCGGTTCCTGGGGACAACAACAGAAAAAAAGGACCGAAAATAAAAAGCACACGACGCTGCCGCAAGACCCGTGCTAGCCACGGGGTCGCGGCCAGGGGGTGGGGGGCGAGGCCCGCGCCTCACTCCCCCAATACCCCCTTCTCCTCCACCGACATGTCTCTCTCGCCAGCTTCTTTCGCCCTTCGGCTCTCGCTGGGGGTCCGCGACCCTTCGTCAGCGCGCTCGGTGCCGCAGCTTAAGGCCGCGTGAGAAAAGTAAAAAGCCGGGCGGGCAGCCCCACGATCCGCCCGCACATCGGCACGCCTGAAAAAGCGGAGCCGCCGCAACCCAGCCCGCCGGCAGCCACGACAGCCGGGGGCAGGCCAGACACCACAGGCCGCCCAGGCACGGTGGCTTCTCTGTCGGGTTTCGGTCCGCGCTATGGCGCGGCCGCCACCGCGCCGCCCGCCGCCCCTGAAAATTTCGCCTGATACACGGGTCCCCGGCTTAGGCCGAGGAAGGGGGACGACTTCAACAACACACGGCGGGGACGGGTGCCGCCACCCCGGCCCGCAAACTCCACTGGGCGACTCCCACCGAGCCCTCCGGCAAAGCCGGCAAAAGCCGAGGCGAGGCCACACGCCCCACTGAACGCCCCCGCGAGCCCTTCCCGGGAACCCGCTTAAGGCCAGGCAGAAAGGGACGCAGGCGCCGCCGCCGCCCGCCACCATTCCCGGAGGAGCGAGCGGGCGCCCGCTCCCTTCCTCGCATCACGGAACCGGCAGCAGCAGCCGGGCCGGAGCGGACACGCCGCGCTTGTCTGTCCCCGCCTTACACCTCGCCTGGGCCGGGAGCAGAGCTTGGGATCGCGCCTCGACTCGACCAACCTGTCCCAGTAAACTGGGTAGTACGGAAACCCAGGCAAAGCCACGCGACGGCTTTGCCTTACAGCGGCGGTGCTCTCTGCCCGCGCGAACGCGGCGCGCGCCGCCCTTCTCCGCCTCGGACACAGGCACTGGATCAGCCTGCGGATGCCCGTAACCTCGCCTCCCATAATACGGACAGACGAGGCCGAGGCCGCCCACGCCCCAAGAGAACGAACCAGACGTGACCGAGGCGAGCAGCGCGCATGCCGCCTCCTACGATGACACAGCCGGAGGCAGCCTGAAACAGCGCCCCGCGCCGAGGAGCTGCAGCGCCTCCCGCGGCGACAGGCGGGCGCCGGCCGGCGCAGACTGGTCCCGCGCGCCGAGCGAGACCTGTCACCCGCGCCGAGGCGACGCCCGCCGGGCGGCGATGCCGGCGTGCACCCGCCGCCTGAGCGGGACCTGCCGCGCCGAGTGAGACCTCACCCGCGCGAGACGCAGCGCCCCGCTGGCAGCGATGCGCGGCCGCGCCGCCCGAGCGGCAGACGGCTCCGGCGGCCGCCAGAGCCAGGTAGACTGCCACCCGGCCCAGGAGGCTGGCGCCCCGGCGTGGCGATGCCGCCGGCCGCCGCCGCCCGGAGCCCCGGCCGCAGACGGACTCCTGCCCGGCGCCGAGAGGCGGATGCCCGCTCACCGGCCGACGGCGCCAGGCCGAGCGGAGCGTCACCCCGGCGGCGGGCTGATCGCCGCGCGATGCCGCCGGGCCGCCCGAGCCGCTAGACTGGTCCCGGCGCCCCGAGAAGGGTAGAGGCGGATGCCGCTGCCGGCCGGCCGGCCCCGGAGCCGCAGACCTGGTCCCGGCGGCCGCCACGGAGAAAGGGTAGACCTGTTCACCCGGCGCCAGAGGCCGCGCGCGCCCGCCGGGCGGCGGATGCCGCCGGCCGGCCGGGCCGCCCGGACCCGCAGACCTGCCACCCCGGCGCCGAGGAGGCTGCAGCGCTCTCCGCCGGGGCGGCAGGCGGATGCCGCTGCCGCCGGCCGGCCCCGGAGCCCGCTAGACCTGGTCCCGGCGGCCGCCCGGAGAAGGGTAGACCCGCTCATCCCGGGCGCCGAGGGAGCCTGCAGCGCCTCCCGCCGGCGGCAGGCGGATGCCGCGGGCCGGGCCGGCCCGGAGCCGCTAGACCTGGCTCCGGCGCCCGAGAGGGAGACCGCTCCCCCGGCGCCGAGGAGGCTGCAGCCCGCCGGCGGCAGGCGGATGCCGCTCGCCGGCGCCGGCCCGAGCCGCAGACTGGCCCCGGGCGCCGGAAGGGAGACCGCTCACCCGGCGCGGAGGCGCAGCGCCTCGCCGGCGCAGGATGCGCTGGCCGCCGGCCGGCCCCGAGCTAGACTGGTCTCCGGCGCGCCGGAGAGGAGACTGTCACCCCGCGCGAGGGAGTGCGCCTCGCTCGAGCCGGGCTGGAGGCTGACTGCCGCGCTGCCGGCCGGGCGCGCCTGGCGCCGCCGCTGAGGAGACTGCTCACCCGGCGCCGAGGAGCTGCAGCCTCCGCCGGCGGAGGCGGATGCGCCGGCCGGCCGGCGCCCGAGCCGAGGACTGGTCTCGCGCGCCCGGAGAAGGGTAGACCGTCACCCGGCGCCGAGGAGCTGCAGCTGCCTCGCCGGCGGCAGGCGGATGCCGCGCGGCCGCGCCCTGGAGCCGCTAGACCTGGTCTCCGGGCCGCCCGGAGAAGGGAGACCTGCTCACCCCGGCGCCGAGGAGGCTGCAGCGCCTCGCCGGCGGCAGGCGGATGCGCTGCGGCCGCCGGCCCGGAGCCGAGACCTGTCACCCCCGGCGACGAGGCGAGGAGCTGCGCGCCCGGCGGCAGGCGGATGCCGCTGCCGCCGGCCGGCCCCGGCCGCGAGACTGGCCCCGGCGGCCGCCCGGGAGGGTGACCGCACTCCCGCGCCGAGAGGTGCCAGCGCCTCGCCGGCGGAGCGGATGCAGCCAGCGCGCCGGGCCCGGAGCCGGCAGACCTGGTCTCCGGCGGCCCGGAGAAGGGTAGACCTGCTCACCCGGCGCCGAGGAGGCTGCAGCCCTCCCGCCGGGCGGCAGGATGCCGCGTGCCAGCCGGCCCCGGAGCCGCGACTGGTCTCCGGCGGTCGCCCGAGAAGGTGAGACCCGTCACCCCGGCGCGAGGAGGCTGCAGCGCCTCGCTGGCGGCAGGCGGATGCCGCCGCGCGGCCGCGGCCCCGAGCGGTAGACCTGGCCCCGGCGCGCCTCGGGGGGTAGACCGCCACCCCGGCGCCGGAGGCTGCCGCAGCGCTCCCGCCGGGCAGGCGGATGCCGGCCGGCCGGCCGGCCTCGAGCGCTAGACTGGTCTCCGGCGGCGCCGAGAAGGGTAGACTCGTCACTCGGCGCCGGGAGCGCAGCGCCTCCGCCGGCAGGCGGATGCCCGCGCGCCGGCCGCCTGGCCCGGGCTAGACCTGGCCCGCGCGCCGAGAGGGGACGCACCCGGCGCCGAGGAGCCGAGCCCGCCGCAGCGCAGGCGGATGCCGCGCGGCCGCGGCGCCCGAGCCGGACTCTGGCCCGGCGCCGCCGAGAAGGGAGACCTGACACCTGCGCGAGGGCTGAGCGCCGCCGGGCAGGGGATGCCGCGGCGCCGGCCCTGAGCCGGTAGACTGGTCTCCGCGCGCCGAGAAGGGTAGACCTGCACCCGGCGCCGAGGGCGCAGCGCCTCTCGCGGCGGAGGCGGATGCCGCCGGCGGCGCCGGCCGCGAGCCGAGACCTGCCCCGGCGCGCCTGAGTGGAGCCGTTCGCCCGCGGGAGCGCCGCTTCGCGGCGGCGGCGCAGGCGCGCGCCGCCGGGCCGCAGCGGCCGCCCTGGAGGGGGACCGTCACCCGCGAGGGGTGCAGCGCTCCGCGCAGGCGATGCGCTCGCGCGCCCGAGCCGGAGACCTGTCCCGGCGCCGGAGGCGCCCGCGCCACGCGCGCGGCAGGCGGATGCCGCTGCGGCCGCCTGCCTGGAGCGGAGACCTGGTCCCGGCGCCCCGAGAAGGAGACTCACCCGGCGCGAGGTGCAGCGCCCCAGGCAGAGGATGCCGCTGGCGCCGCGCCCGAGCCGGCTAGACCTGTCCGGCGCGCCGAGAAGGTGAGACGTCCCCCGGCCGAGGCGCAGCGTCCGCGGCAGGGATGGCCGCCGCGGCCGGCCGGCCCGAGCCGGCAGACTGGCCCGGCGCGCCTAGAGCGTAGACCTGTCCCCGGCGCCGAGGAGGCTGCAGCCTCCGCCGGCGCAGGCGGATGCCGCCGCCGCCCCGGGCCGGGCAGACCTGGTCTCCGGCGCCGAGAAGGGTGATTCACCCCGGCGCGAGGAGCTGCAGCGCCGCCGGCGGCGATGCGTGCCGGCCGCGCCGGCCCCTGGAGCGCAGACTGCCCCGGCGGAGCTGCCCCGCGCAGGGGATCGCCGCCGCCCCGGCGCAGACGGCTCCGCGCCCGCAGGAGACTGTCACCGGCGGGATGCGCCAGGCGCCGCCCGCCCGGAGCCGGCAGACTGCCCCGCGGCCCCGAGAGCAGGTAGCCGGCTCACCCCGGCGCAGGAGCTGCAGCGCCCGCCGGCGGAGGCGCGCGCCGGCGCCCGAGCCAGATCCCGCGCGGAGCGGCTCGCGGGGGGCGCCCGGCGCCGCTGGAGGAGAGCTGCACTCGCCGGAGGCTGAGGCTCCGCGAGGCGGATGCCGCGCCGGGCGCCCTGGAGCCGCAGACTCTGTCCCCGGCGCCGCCTGGAGAGGGTAGACCTGTCACCCCGGCGCAGGAGCTGCAGCGCCCGCCGGGCGAGGCGGATGCCGCGCGGCGCCGGCCGGCGACGCTGGGCCTGAGAACTGTCACCGGCGCCAGGAGCTGAGCCCGCGCGGCGATGCCGCCGCCCGCGCCCGAGCGGTGGTCCGCGCCTGAGTGCGACCCTGAGCGCCGGGAGGCGCGCGCCCGCGGCGAGGCGGATGCCGCGGCCGCGCCCGGCCGAGCTCCGGCCGCCAGAAGGACCCCACCCGGCCGAGGAGCTGTCACGCTCGGCGGCTGGCGGTGCGGCGGCCGCTCCGAGCCGAGAGAGCCACGCGCAGGCCGCCCGGGGCGGCCCGCGCGCTCGGAGGCAGCCCCCGGGGGTGGGCGCCAGCGGACTGGCCGCGCTGGAGGCGACGCGTGAGCGCGTAGGGTGCGCAGCGCCCGCGTGCGCAGCGCTGCCGCGGTCGCCGCCCTGGGAGGCTCGGCTAGACGTACCGGCAGCTAGCCTCCGAGGCGGCCGGCGCCCCGGCGGAGATGCACGGCCGAGGACGGGCCTCGCGCGGCAGGACGCCGCGCCTGAGCGCGACTGCTCGGCAGGCCTGGAGAGGTGACCCACCCGCGCCAGGAGCCAGCGCCCCCGGGCGGCGGCGCGCGGCCGGCCGGCCGGAGCTGTCAGACTGGTCTCCGGCCGCCGGAGGCGAGACCGTCCCCGGCGCCGAGGGGTGCAGGCCCGCCGGGCAGGCGGATGCCGCTGGCCTGGCCCCGGAGCGAGACTTCTCCGGCCGCGAGAGGTAGACTGCCACCGGCGCCAGGGGCTGCAGCGCTCCGGCGGCAGCGAGTGGCGGGCCGGCCGCCCGAGCGGCAGACCTGGCTCCAGGCGCCGAGAAGGTAGACCTGTCACCCGCGCCAGGAGGCTGAGCGCCTTGCCGCGCAGGCGGATGCCGCGCTGCCGGCGCACGGGCCACGCGCGACTGAGCCCTGGCCGTGAGCGAGCCCGCGGCCGCCTCGAGGCGTAGACTCTGCGCTCGCGCCCGGGCGGCGCCAGGCGCACCGGCGCAGGCGAGCGCCTCGCCGGCAGGCGGATGCGCTGCCGCCGCGCCCGAGCCGGCTAGACTGGTCCGGCGCCTGGCAGGGGACCTGCTCCCGTGCGCGCGCGCTGGGAGCCGCTGCCTGCCGTAGGGCAGCTGCCCTGCCGGCTGCAGCCCGGCCGCGAC
>JAREIS010003321.1:0-15480 GCA_030060385.1 Muscicapa striata striata | reverse complement strand
CAGGCTCCAGGCCCGGGCCGGCCGGCCAAGGCATCCGCCTGCCGCCAGGGAGGGCGCTGCAGCCCGCGCGCTGGGTGAACAGGCTACACTCTCAGGGCGCGCCGGAGACCAGGTCTACCCGGCTCGGAGCAGGCCTGCCGGCGGCATCCGCCTGCCGCCGGGGAGGCACTGCAGGCCGGGCGCCGGGGTGAACAGGTCGACCCTTCTGGGCGGCCGAGACCAGGTCTACCGCATGGGCCCTGCCGGCCGGCGGCATCCGCCTCGCCGGCGGGAGAGGGCGCTAGCGCCTCGGCGCGGGTGAACAGGTCTACCTTCTCCGGGCGGGCCGGAGACCAGGTCTACCAGGCTCCAGGCGCCGGCCGCCAAAGGCATCCGCCTGCCGCAGCGAGGCGCGCGGCCTCGCGCCGGAGTGAACAGGTCTCCCCTTCTCCGGCGGCCGGAGACCAGGTCTACCAGGCCCAGGGCCGGCCGGCCGGCCAAAGGCATCCGCCTGCCGCCAGCGGGAGGGCGCTGCAGCGGCCTCGGCGCAGGGGAGAACAGGCTACCTCTCCCGGGCCAAGACTAGGTCACCGCTTTGGCCACGGCGGGCGCATCCGCTTTCGGCGGGAGGGGCTGCAGCGCCCCGGCACCAGGGTGAACAGATCTACCTTCTCCGAGCTGGCTGCGAGACCAGGTCTACCCGCCGGCGGCTACCTGCCGTCGGCGAGGCGCTGCAGCAGGTCACCTTCCGGCGGCTGCCGGAGACCATGCCTACCGGGATCCGGGCCGGCCGGCCGGCCAGGAATCCGCCTGCCGCCAGCGGAGGGCTGGCTGCGGCCCGCGGCACGGGTAACAGGTTACCTTCTCCGAGCTCGGCCGGAGACCAGGTCTACCTGGTCCCGGGCCGGTCGGCCTCCAGCGTATCCGCTGCCGCCGTTGGAGAGGGCGCTGCAAGCGCCGCCGGCCCGCAGGCCATGTGAACGGTCTACCCTTCTCCGGCGCGCCGGAGACCAGTTCTACCTGCCCGAGGCCGGCCTGCGCCCAGGGCATCCCCTCCGCCAGCGGGAGGGGCTGCAGCGCCGCCGGCGCCCGTGTGAACAGGTTACCCTTCTCCGGCGGCGCGGACCAGGTCTACCGGGTCCTCGGCCGACCGACCGGCGGAATTCACTTGCCGCTGCCGGGAGGCGCCTGCAGCGACCTGCAACTCGGGGTGAACAGGTCTACCTTCTCTGGGGCGGCCGCTGAGACCAGCGCTACCGGCCTGGGCCGGCCGGCGGCCAGGGATCCGCCTCCGCAGCGGAGAAGCGCTGCAGCGGCTGCGCGCAGGGTGAACAGGTCTACCTCTCTCGAGCGGCGCGGAGACCAGGTCTACCGGCTCGGGCCGCCGGCCGGCGGATCCGCTGCCGCCGTGGGAGGGCGCTAGCAACGGCCACGGCGGCGGGGTGAACAGGTCACCTTCTCCGGGCGCCGGAGACCAGGTCTACCCGCCTCGGGCCGCCGCCGCCAGGGCATCCTGCCTGCCAGCAGGGAGGGGCTGCAGCGCCCGGCGCCGGGTGAACAGGTCTACCTTCTGGGCGGCCGGAGACCAGGTCACCGCTGGCCGGCCCGCCGGGCATCCGCTGCCGGGGAAGGCGCGCAGCGCCTGGCGGTGAACAGGTCCTTCCGGCGCCGGAGACCAGGCTACCGCCCGGCCGCCGCGGCGCGGCATGCCTCCGGGCGGAGCGCCAGCGCCCGGCCGGGTGACAGGTCACCCTCTCGCGCCGAGACCAGGTCTACCGGCTGGGCGCGCCGGCCAGGCATCCCCTGCCGCCGGGAGGCGCTGCAGCGCCTCGCGCCGGGTGAACAGGTCACCTCTCGGCGGCCGAGACCAGGTCTACCGGCCCGGGCCGGCCGGCCGCGGCCATCCGCCTGCCGCCGCGGGAGGCGCTGCAGCGCCCGGCGCTGGGTGAACAGGTCTCACCTTCTCGGCGCGGCCGGACCAGGTCTACCCGGCCTGGGGCCGGCCGCCGGCGGCATCCGCCTGCCGCCGGCGGGAGGCGCTGCAGCGCTCGGCGCCGGGTGAACAGGTCTACCTTCTCGGCGGCCGCCGAGACCAGGTCTACCGGCTCCGGGCCGCCGGCCGGCCGGCGCATCCGCCTGCCGCCGGCGGGAGCGCTGCAGCGGCCTCGGCGCGGGTGAACAGGTCTACCCTTCTCCGGGCGCCCCGAGACCAGGTCTACCCGGCCGGCCGGCCGGCCGCTCCGCCTGCCGCGGCGAGGGCTGCAGCGCCTCGGCGGGGTGAACAGGTCTACCCTCTCGGGCGGCCGGAGACAGGTCTACCCTCTCGGGCGGCCGCCGGAGACCAGGTCTACCAGGCTCCAGGGCCGGCCGGCCGGCCAAAGGCATCCGCCTGCCGCCAGCGGGGAGGGCGCTGCAGCGTCCGTCGGCGCCGGGGTGAACAGGTCTACAATTCTCCAGGGCGGCCGCCGGATACCAGGTCTACCCGGCTGCGGAGCAGGCCGGCCTGCCGGCGGCATCCGCCTGCCGCCGGCGGGGAGAGCACTGCAGCGTTCCTCGGCGCCGGGGTGAACAGGTCGACCCTTCTCTGGGGCGGCCGCCGGAGACCAGGTCTACCCGGTTATGGGGCCGGCTGGCCGGCCTCGGCGCCGGGTGAACAGGTCTACCCTTCTCCGGGGGCGGCCGGAGACCAGGTCTACCAGGCTCCAGGGCCGGCCGGCCGGCAAAGGCATCCGCCTGCCGCCAGCGGGAGGCGCTGCAGCGGCCCTCGGCGCCGGAGTGAACAGGTCTACCCTTCTCCGGGGCGGCCGCCGGAGACCAGGTCTACCAGGCTCCAGGGCCGGCCGGCCGGCCAAAGGCATCCGCCTGCCGCCAGCGGGGAGGGCGCTGCAGCGGCCCTCGGCGCCGGAGTGAACAGGTCTACCCTTCTCCGGGGCGGCCGCCGGAGACCAGGTCTACCCGGCTCCGGGGCTGGACGGCCGGCCTTTGGCATCCGTCTACCGCCGGCTTGGGGGGCGTGCAGCGGCCCGTGGCTCCGGGGTGAACAGGTCTACCCTTCTCCGGGGCGGCCGTCGGAGACCAGGTCTACATGGCTTTGTGGCCTGCCGGCCGGCTGGCAGCATGCACCTCCTGCCGCCGGTGGAGAGGGCTGTTCAGCGGCCTGTGGCGCAGGGGTGAAAAGGTCTAACCTTCTTTGTAGCGGCCGCCGGAGACCAGGTCTAACCGGCTCGGGGGCCGGCCGGCCGGCCGGCGTTATCCGCCTCCCACCGGCGGGGAGGGCGCTGCAGCAGCCCGTGGCGCAGGGGAGAACAGGTCTACCTTCCTCCGCGGCGGCCGCCGAAGACTAGGTCTACCCGGCTTTGGGGCCGACCGGCCGGCGGGCGGCATCCGCCTTTTCGGCGGGAAGGGCGCTGCAGCGGCCCGCGGCACCAGGGTGAACAGATCTACCCTTCTCCGAGCTGGCTGCAGGAGACCAGGTCTACCCGGCCGGCGGGGTCTACCTGCCGTTGCCGGCGAGGGCGCTGCAGCAGGTCTACCCTTCTCCGGGGCGGCTGCCGGAGACCATGCCTACCGGGATCCGGGGCCGGCCGGCCGGCCAGGGGAATCCGCCTGCCGCCAGCGGGGAGGGCGCTGCTGCGGCCCGCGGCACCGGGGTTAACAGGTCTACCTTTCTTCGAGTCGGCCGCCGGAGACCAGGTCTACCCGGTTCCGGGGCCGGTCGGCCCTCCAGCGTTATCCGACTGCCGCCGTTGGAGAGGGCGCTGCAGCAACCCGCGCGCTACGTCGGCCCGCAGCGCCATTGTGAACCGGTCTACCCTTCTCCGGGGCAGCCGCCGGAGACCAGTTCTACCCGGCTCCGAGGCCGGCCTGCCGCCCAGGGGCATCCCCTTCCTGCCAGCAGGGAGGGTGCTGCAGCGGCCGCGGCGCCGGTGTGAACAGGTTTACCCTTCTCCGGGGCGGCCGCTGGTGACCAGGTCTACCCGGGTCCTCGGCCGACCGACCGGCGGAATTCACTTGCCGCTGCCGGCGAGGGCGCTGCAGCGGACCGCAACTCGGGGGTGAACAGGTCTACCCTTCTCTGGGGCGTCCGCTGGAGACTAGGTCTACCTGGCTTTGGGGCCGGCCGGATGGCCAGCGGCATCCGCCTCCTGCCGGCAGAGAGGGCGCTGCAGCGGCTTGCATCGCAGTGGTGAACAGGTCTACCCCGCTCCGGAGCGGCCGCTGGAGACCAGGTCTACCAGGGTTCGTGGCCTGCCGGCCGGCGGAATCCACCTGGCGCCGCCGGCGAGGGCTCTGCAGCGGCCAACGGCGGTGGGGTGAACAGGTCTACACTTCTCCGAAGCGGCTGCCAAAGACCAGGTCTACCCGTCTTCGGGGCCCTCCGGCCGGCAGCATCTGCCTGCTGCCAGAGGGGAGGGAGCTGCAGCGGCCCGTGTCTCCGGGGTGAATAGGTCTACGCTTCTCTGGGGCAGCCGCCGGAGACGAGGTCTACCCGGCTCCGGCGCTGGTGGGCCGGTTGGCGGCATCCGCCTGCCGCCGGATGGGAGGGCGCAGTGGCAGCGACGGCGGGGTGTGCAGGTCTACACTTCTCCGAAGCGGCCGCCAAAGACTAGGTCTACCTGGCTCCGGGGCTGGCCGGCCGGACAGCGGCATGTGCCTCAGCCCAGCGGAGAAGACGCTGCAGCGGCCCGCGGCGCCAGGGTGAACAGGTCTACCCTTCTCCAGTGCGGCCGCCGGAGACCAGGTCTACCCGGCTTCGTGGCGGCACGACCGGCTGGCGGAATCCGCCTGTCGTCGACAGGGAGGGCGCTACAGCGTCCTGCGGCGCCGGGGTGAACAGGTCGACCCTTCTCTGGGGCGGCCGCCGGAGACCAGGTCTACCCGGTTATGGGGCCGGCCGGCCGGCCGGCGGCATCCGCCCGTTGCCGGCGGAGAGGGCGCTGCAGGCCGGCGGCGGCCGGCATCCGCCTGCCGCCGCGGGAGGCGCTGCAGCGCCTCGCGCCGGGTGAACAGGTCTACCCTTCTCGGCGGCGCGAGCCAGGTCTACCGGCTCGGGGCCGGCCGGCCGGCGCGGCATCCCCTGCCGCGGGAGCCTGCAGCGCCTCGGGCCGGGTGAACAGGTCTACCCTTCTCTGGGCGCCGCCGGGACCAGGTCTACCCGGCTCAGGGGCGGCCGGCCGGCCGGCATCCGCCGCCCGGCGGAGGCGCTGCAGCGTCCTCGGCGCCGGGGTGAACAGGTCTACCCTTCTCCGGCGGCCGCGGAGACCAGGTCTCCGGCTCGGGCGGCCGGCCGGCGGCATCCGCCTGGCGGGGGCGCTCGCGCCTCGGCCGGGTGAACAGGTCTACCCTTCTCGGGCGCCGAGCCAGGTCTCGGCTCGGGCGGCGGCGGCGGCATCCGCCTGCCGCGGCGGACGCTGCAGCGCCTCGGCGCGGGTGAACAGGTCTACCCTTCTCGGCGGCCGCCGGCCAGGTCTACCGGCTCGGGCCGGCGGCCGGCGGCATCGCCTGCCGCCGGCGGAGGCCTGGCGTCCCTCGGCGCCGGGTGAACAGGTCTACCCTTCTCCGGGCGGCCCAGACCAGGTCTACCCGGCTGGGGCCGGCCGGCGGCGGCATCCGCCTCCGCCGGGAGCGCTGCAGCGCCTCGGCGCGGGTGAACAGGTCTACCCTTCTCGGGCGCCGGGCCAGTCTACCGGCTCGGGCGGCCGGCGCATCCGCCTGCGCCGGCGAGCGCTCGGCCCTCGGCGGGTGAACAGTCTACCCTTCTCGGGGGCCGCAGACCAGTCTCAGCTCGGGCGGCGGCGCGCATCCGCCTGCCGGCGGGCACGCTCTGCCCGGCGGGTGACGTCTACCCTCTCGGCGGCCGCCGAGCCAGTCTCCGGCTCCGGGGCCGGCGGCCGGCTGGCGGCATCCGCCTGCGGCCGCGGGCGCTCGCGCCTCGGCGCGGGTGACAGGTCACCCTCTCGGCGGCGCCGGCCAGTCTACCGGCTCGGGCGCGGCCGGCGGCATCCCCTGCCGGGAGGCCTGCGCGCCTGGCGCCGGGTGACAGGTCTCACCTTCTCGGGCGGCCGCGAGACCAGGTCTACCGGCTCGGGCGGCGGCGCGCGCATCGCCTCCGCCGGCGGCGCCGCGCCCTGGCGCGAGTGAACAGGTCTACCTTCTCGGCGGCGCGGCAGCGCTCGGCGGCCGCGCCGCGCGGGGCGCGGCCCGGCGCGGGAGTCCCCTTCCGGGCGCGGACAGGTCCGGCTCGGGCGCCGGCGCGCGGCATCGCCTGCCGGGAGAGCCTGCAGCGCCTCGGCGCGGGTGACGGTCTCCCTTCTCGGGCGCCGGAGCCAGTCTACCCGCCGGCGCCGGCGGCATCCCTGCCGCGGGGGGCTGGCGCCTGGCCGGGTGACAGGTCTACCCTTCTCGGGGCCGCGACCAGTCTCCGGCTCGGGCCGCCGGCGCGCGGCATCCGCTGCCGGCGAGGGCTGCGCCTGGCGCGGGTGACGTCTACCTTCTCCGGCGCCGCCGGGCCAGGTCTCGCTCGGGCGGCGGCGCCGCATCCGCCTGCCGCGGCGGGCTGCAGGCCTCGCGCCGGGTGACAGTCTACCTCTCGGGCGCGCGGACCAGGTCTCCCGGCTCCGGGCGGCGGCCGCGCGGCATCCGCCTGCGGCGGGGGCGCTCGCGCCTCGCGCCGGGGTGACAGGTCACCCTTCTCGGCGGCGCCGACCAGTCTACCGGTCGGGCGGCGGCGGCGGCTCCGCCTGCCGCGGGAGGGCTGCGTCCTCGGCGCCGGTGACAGGTCTACCCTTCTCGGGCGGCCGAGCAGGTCTCCGGCTCGGGGCCGGCGGCGCGCACTCCGCCTGCGCGGCAGGGCTGCTCGGCTCCTCGGCGCGGGTGGCAGGTCTACCTTCTCCGGGCGGCCGCGGGACCAGTCTCCGGCTCCGGCCGGCGGCCGCGGCATCCGCGGCGCGGAGGCTGCGCCCGGCCGGGTGACAGGTCTACCCTTCTCGGGCGCCGGAGACCAGGTCTACCGGCTCGGGCGGCCGGCCCGCGCATCCGCCTGCCGGCGGAGGCGCGCGCCCTCGGCGCGGGTGACAGGTCTCCCTTCTCCGGGCGGCCGCGGGCCAGTCTACCGGCTCCGGGCGGCGCCGGCCGGCATCCGCCTGCCGCGGCGGGCGCTGCAGCGTCCTCGCGCGGGTGACAGGTCTACCCTTCTCGGCGCCGCAGCCAGTCTCCACCGGCCGGCGCCGGCCCTGCTCCGCGGGCGTGCAGCCTCGGCCGGGTGAACAGTCCCTCGGCGGCAGACGTCTACGCCCGGCGCGCCGGCTGCCTCCCGGAGGCGCTCCCGCGCGGGTGAACGGTCTCCCTTCTCCGGCGGCCGCCGGGGGCCAGGTCGTCCCGGCTCCGCGGCCGCCGCGCCGCCGCGGCGGGCCTGCAGCCTGCGAGGGCCGGCGGTCTCCTCCGGGGCGCCGGGTACGCGCTCGCGCGCTCTCGGCCGGGCGCCGCGGGGGGGCTCGCGTCCTGCGCGGGGCGTCTCTCCGGGGCCGCGGGACCAGGTCTCCCGGCTCGGGCCGGCCGGCCGGCCGCGGCATCCGCCTGCCGCGGGAGGCGCTGCAGCGCCTCGGGCCGGGGTGCGGTCTCACCTTCCGGGGGGCGCCGGAGACCAGGTCTCCGGCTCGAGGGCCGGCGGCGCGGCATCCGCCTGCCGCCGCGGGGGCGCGCGCCTCGGCGCCGGGGTGAACAGGTCTACCCTTCTCGGGCGGCGCGAGACCAGGTCTCCCGGCCCGGGGCGCGGCCATCCGCCTGCCGCGGCAGGGCGCGCGCTGCGCCGGGGAGTCTGTCCCTCTCCGGGCGCGCCGGAGACCGGTAGCCGCTCCGGCCGCGGCGGCGGCCATCACCTGCCGGGGGAGGCTCGGCCCCGGCAGAGGTACAGTCTCCTTCCGGCGCGCCGAGGCGTCACGGCCGGGCCGGCCGGCGGGCGGCACCCCTCCGCGCGGAGGCCGGCTGCGCGCGCCGGCGCGGGGTCGAACAGTCTGCCCTTCTCGGGCGGCCGCCGGGGCCGAGTCCTCGGCTCGGGCGGCCGCGGCGCGGCATCCCGGGGCCAGGCGCGGGGCCCTGCAGCGCTCGGCGCCTGCCGGGTGAACAGTCTACCCTTCTCCGGCGCCGCCGGAGACCAGGTCTACCGGCTCGGGCGGCCGGCGGCGCATGCGCGCTGCGCCTCGCGCCGGAGGTGCAGTCTACCCTCTCAGGCGCGGGGCCAGGTCTACTCGCGCCCAGGCGCAGCCGCCGCAGCGGGCGGTACAGGTCTACTTCTCGGCGCGCCGGCAGTCCGGCCGGCGGCCGGCTCCGCCTGCCGCCGGCGGAGGCACGCAGCGTCCTCGGCGCCGGGTGAACAGGTCTACCCTTCTCCGGGCGCGCCGGAGCCAGGTCTACCCGGTCGGGGCGGCCGGCCGGCGGCATCCGCCTGCGCCGGCGAGAGGCGCTGCAGCGCCTCGCGCGGGTGAACAGGTCTACCCTTCTCGGCGGCCCGGAGACCAGGTCTACCGGCTCGGGGCCGGCCGGCGCGGCATCCGCCTGCGCGGAGCGCTCAGCGCCCTCGGCGCGGGTGAACAGGTCTACCCTTCTCGGGCGGCCGCCGAGACCAGGTCTCCGGCTCAGGCCGCGGCCGCGCATCCGCCTGCGCCGGCGGAGGCGCGCCCGGCGGCGGTGAAAGGTCTACCCTTCTCCGGGCGGCCGGGCCAGTCTCCGGCTCGGGCGGCCCCGGCGCATCCGCTGGCAGGGCGTCGCGCCTGGCCGGGTGACAGGTCACCTTCCGGGGCCGGGCCAGGTCTCGGCTGGGGCCGCCGGCGGCGGCATCGCCGCGCCGGGAGGCGCTGCGCGCCTCGCGCGGGTGAACAGGTCTACCTTCTCGGGCGCGCCGAGGACCAGTCACCGGCTCGGGCCGGCGGCCAGCGCGCATCCGCCTGCCGCCGGGAGCGCTGCAGCGCCTCGGCGCGGGTGAACAGGTCTACCCTTCTCGGCGGCGCCGGAGACCAGGTCTACCCGGCTCGGGCGGCGGCCGGCGCGGCATCCGCCTGCCGCGGAGGGCTGCGGCGCCCTCGCCGGGGTGAACAGGTCTACCCTTCTCCGGGCGGCCGGGACCAGGTCTACCGGCTCCGGGGCCGCCGCGGCGGCATCCCTGCGCCGGCGGGGCGCTGCAGCGCCTCGCGCCGGGTGAACAGGTCTACCCTTCCCCGGGCGCCGGAGACCAGGTCTACCGGCTCCAGGGCGGCGGCCGGCGGCATCCGCCTGCCGCGGCGGAGCGCTGCAGCGGCCCGGCGTCGGGTGAACAGGTCTACCCTTCTCGGGCGCCGCCGGAGCCAGGTACCGGCTCGGGCGGCGGCTCGCGGCATCCGCCTGCCCGGGGGCGCTGCGCGTCCTCGGCCCGGGTGGCAGGTCTACCCTTCTCCGGCGGCCGCCGGAGACCAGGCTACCCGGCTCGGGCGGCCGGCCGGCGGCATCCGCCTGCCGCCGGCGGAGGCCCTGCAGCGCCTCGGCGCCGGGGTGCAGGTCTACCCTTCTCCGGGCGCCGGAGACCAGGTCTACCCGGCTCGGGCGGCCGGCGGCGGGCATCCGCCTGCGCCGGCGGGGGCGCGCGGCCTCGCGCGGGTGAACAGGTCTACCCTTCTCGGGCGCGCCGGAGCCAGGTCTACCGGCTCGGGCCGGCCGGCCGGCGGCTCGCCTGCGGGGAGGGCGCTGCAGCGCCTCGGCGCCGGGGTGAACAGGTCTACCCTTCTCGGCGGCCGGGACCAGGTCTCCGGCTCCGGGCGGCCGCAGCGCATCCGCCGCCGCCGGGAGCGCTCGCGGCTCGGCGGGGTGAACAGGTCTACCTTCTCGGGGGCCGCCGGACCGGGGTCCGGCGGCGGCACCGCCTGCCGCGGGCGCTGCGGCCGCGCGGTGACGGTCCCCTTCGGCGCCGCGGGCCAGTCTCCGTGGGCGGCCGGCGGCATCGCCTGCCGGCGGGGGAGGTCCCTCGGCGCGCGGTCTACCTTCTCGGCGCCGGGAGTCTCCGCTCGGGCCGGCCGCCGGCGCATCCCTCCGCCGGCGGGCTGCGCCCCTGGCGCGGGTGACAGTCTACCTTTCGGGCGCGCCGAGACAGGTCTACCGCTCCGGGGCGGCCGGCGGCGATCCGCCTGCCGCGCGGGCTGGCGCCCGCGCCGGGTGAACAGGTCTACCCTTCTCCGGCGGCCGCGGAGACCAGTCTACGGCTCGGGGCCGCGGCGGCGGCGGCATCCGCCGCCGCCGCGGGGGCGCTGGCGCCCTCGGCGCGGGTGAACAGGTCTACCCTTCTCGGGCGGCGCGGAGCCAGTCTACGGCGGGCGCGGCCCGCGGCGGCATCCGCCTGCCGCGGGGAGGCGCTGCAGCGGCCCTCGGCGCGGGGTGAACAGGTCTACCTTCTCGGGCCGCGAGACCAGGTCTACCCGGGGCCGGGGTGAACAGGTCTACCCTTCTCGGTCATGACGCGGAGGCCAGGTCTACCGGCTCGGGGCGGCCGGCCAGCGGCATCCGCCTGCCGCCGGCGAGATGCGCTGCAGCGTCCCTGGCGCCGAGGTGAACAGGTCTACCCTTCTCCAGGGCGCCGCCGAGACCAGGTCTACCCGGCTCGGGGCGGCCGGCGGCCGCGCATCGCCTGCCGGCGGAGGCGCTGCAGCGTCCCTCGGCGCCGGGGTGAACAGGTCTACCCTTCTCGGGCGCCCGGAGCCAGGTCACCCGGCTCAGGGCGGCGGCCGGCGCGCATCGCCTGCCGCCGGCGGAGGCGCTGCAGCGGCCTCGGCGCGGGTGAACAGGTCTACCCTTCTCGGGCGCCGCCGAGACCAGGTCTACCCGGCTCGGGCGCCGGCCGGCAGGCGGCATCCGCCTGCCGCCGGCGGAGGCGCTGCGCGGCCTGGCGCCGGGTGAACAGGTCTACCCTTCTCCAGGGCGGCGCGAGACCAGGTCTACCCGGCTCGGGCCGGCCGGCCGGCGCGGCATCCGCCTGCCGCGGCGGAGGCGCTGCGCGCCTCGGCGCCGGGGTGAACAGGTCTACCCTTCTCCGGGCGCCGGAGACCAGAGTCTACCGGCTCCAGGGCCGGCCGGCGGCGGCGCATCCGCCTCGCCGGCGGGAGGCGCTGCAGCGTCCTCGCGCCGGGTGAACAGGTCTACCCTTCTCCAGGGCGCGCCGGAGACCAGGTCTACCCGGCTCCGGGCGGCCCGGCCCGGCGGCATCCGCCTCCGCCAGCGGGAGCGCTGCAGCGTCCTCGGCGCCGGGGTGAACAGGTCTACCCTTCTCGGGCGGCCGCGGAGACCAGGTCTACCGCTCAGGGGCGGCCGGCGCGCGGCATCCGCCTCCGCCGGCGAGGCGCTGCAGCGGCCTCGGCGCGGGTGAACAGGTCTACCCTTCTCCAGGCGCGCCGGAGCCAGTCTACCGGTCCGGGCGGCCGGCCGCGCGGCATGCCTGCCGCGCGGGAGGCGCTGCAGCGCCTCGGCGCCGGGGTGAACAGGTCTACCCTTCTCCGGGCGGCCGCCGGGACCAGGTCTCCCGGCTCGGGCCGGCCGGCGGCGGCATCCGCCTGCCGCCGGCGAGGCGCTGCAGCGGCCTGGCCCGGGGTGAACAGGTCTACCCTTCTCCGGCGGCACGCCAGGACCAGGTCTACCCGGCTCGGGCCGGCGCGGCGCAGCGGCATCCGCCGCCGCCGGCGGAGGCGCTGCAGCGCCCTCGGCGCGGGTGAACAGGTCTACCCTTCTCGGGCGGCCGCCGGAGACCAGGTCTACCGGCTCGGGGCCGGCCGGCCGCGGCATCCGCCTGCGCCGGGGGCGCTGCAGGCCCTCGGCGCCGGGTGAACAGGTCTACCCTTCTCCGGCGGCCGCCGGACCAGGTCTACCCGGCTCGGGCGGCCGGCCGGCGCGGCATCCGCCTGCCGCGGCGGCGCTGCAGCGCCTCGCGCCCGGGGTGAACAGTCTACCCTTCTCGGCGGCGCGGAGACCAGGTCTACCCGGCTCGGCCGGCGGCGGCGCGCATCGCCGCCGCCGGGAGGCGCTCAGCGGCCTCGGCGCGGGGTGCGGTCTACCTTCTCCGGGCGGCCGGAGCCAGGTCTCCCGGCTCGGGCGGCCGGCCGGCGGCTCCGCCTCGCGGCGGGCAGCTGGCGCCTCGGCGCGGGGAGCGGGTCTACCCTTCTCCGGGCGGCCGGAGACCAGGTCTCCGGCCGGGCCGGCCGCCGCGGCATCGCCGCCGCGGGGCGCTGCAGCGCCCTCGGCGCGGGTGAACAGGTCTACCCTTCTCCGGCGGCGCCGGACCAGGTCTAGCTCCGGGGCCGGCGGCCGCGCATCCGCCTGCCGCCGGGGAGGCGCTGCGCGCCTCGGCGCCGGGTGAACAGGTCTACCCTTCTCCGGGCGCGCCGGACCAGGTCTACCCGGCTCGGGGCCGGCGGCCGGCGGCATCCGCCTGCGCCGGCGGGAGGCGCTGCAGCGCCTCGGCGCGGGTGAACAGGTCTCCTTCTCGGGCGCCGGACCAGGTCTCCGGCTCGGGCGGCCGGCTGCGGCATCCGCCGGCGGGGGCGCTGCGCCCTCGGCGCGGGTGACAGGTCTACCCTTCTCCGGGCGGCGCCGGACCAGGTCTACCGGCTCGGGCGGCCGGCCGGCCGGCGCATCCGCCTGCGCCGGGAGGCGCTGCGCGCCTCGGCGCCGGGTGAACAGGTCTACCCTTCTCGGCGGCCGCCGGACCAGGTCTCCGGCTCGGGGCGGCGGCCGGCGCGGCATCCGCCTGCCGCGGCGAGGAGCGCTGCAGCGCCCTGGCGCCGGGTGAACAGGTCTACCCTTCTCGGGCGGCGCCGGGACCAGGTCTCCGGCTCGGGCCGGCCGGCCGCGCGCATCCGCCTGCCGCCGGCGAGAGCGCTGCAGCGCCTCGCGCCGGAGTGAACAGTCTACCTTCTCCGGCGCGCCGAGACCAGTCTCCGGCTCGGGGGCCGGCCGCACGGCATCCTGCCGCCGGCGGCGCTGCAGCGGCCTCGCGCGGGTGAACAGGTCTACCCTTCTCGGGCGGCCGCCGGAGACCAGGTCTCCCGGCTCGGGGCCGGCCGGCCGGCGGCGCATCCGCCTGCGCCGGCGGGAGGCGCTGGCGGCCTGGCGCGGGGTGAACAGGTCTACCCTTCTCGGCGCGCCGAGACCAGGTCTACCGGCTCGGGCGGCCGCCGCGGCGCATCCTGCCGCCGGGGCGGGAGCGCTGCAGCGCCCTCGGCGCGGGTCTCCGCCGGCAGTCTCGGGCGGGGGCACCCCCCGCGGCCGCCGGGTCGTCCTTCCGGCGGCGACCAGTCCGCTGGGCGCGGCTGCGCATCCCTCGCGGGGCGCGCTGCGCGGTGAAGGTCTCCTTCTCGGCGCAGACAGGTCTCGGTCGGCGCGGCGCCTGCCGCGGGGCGCTGCGCCCTGGCGCGGTGAAAGGTCTACCTTCTCGGCGCGCCGGAGCCAGTCTACGCTCGGCGCGGCGCGCGCTCGTCGCCGCGAGCGCTGCAGCCTCGCGCGTGACAGGTCACCCTTCTCGGGGCGCCGGCCAGTCTCGGCTCGGGCGGCGGCCGCGCGGCATCGCCTCGCGCGGGGGCTGCAGCGCCTCGGCGCGGGTGCGTCACCCTTCTCGGCGCGCCGGAGCCAGGTCTACGGCTCGGGCGCGGCGGCGCGGCATCGCCTCCGCCGGCGGGCGCTGCGCGCCTCGGCGCGGGTGAACAGGTCTACCCTTCCGGCGGCCGAGACCAGGTCTACCGGCTCGGGCGCGGCCGGCGCGGCATCCGCCTGCCGCGGGAGGCTGGCGCCGGCGCGGTGACAGTCACCTTCTCCGGGCGCGCGCCGACAGGCTCCGCTCCTGCCGGGGCGGCGCGGGCCCCGGCCGGGGCGGCCGGCCGCGCGGCCGCCGGACCGGCTACCGGCTCTGGCGGCCCGGCGCGGGCAGGTCCCTTGCGGCGGGCCGCTGCCCGGCCGGGCGCCGCGCCCTCCGGCCGCGGGCGGTGGCCGCTGGCGCCGCGGTGGGCGGCTCCCCTCCGGGCGCGCGGCCCGCGCCGGGCGGCCTTCCGGCCCGCCGGGGGCGCTCACGCCTCGGGCCGGGGTGCGGCACCCTTGCCGCGGCGGAGGCCGGACAGGTCCTCGGCCGGGACAGGTCACCCGTCCGGGGCGGCCGGCCAGGTCCGGCGCCAGGCGGCCGCGGCCTGGCGTCCGCGCGTCCCCGTCGGCGCGCGGGCCGGCTCGGGCGGCGCGCGGCGGCATCCTGCCGCGCGGAGCGCTGGCGCCTCGGCGCGGGTGACAGTCTACCCTTCTCGGCGGCCGCCGGAGACCAGGTCTACCCGGCTCGGGGCCGGCCGGCCGGCGGCATCCGCCTGCCGCCGGCGGAGCGCTGCAGCGCCTCGGCGCGGGTGACAGGTCTACCCTTCTCGGGCGGCCGCCGGAGACCAGGTCTACCCGGCTCGGGCGGCCGGCCGGCGGCATCCGCCTCGCCGCGGGAGGCGCTGCGGCCTCGCGCCGGGTGAACAGGTCTACCCTTCTCGGGCGCGCCGGGACCAGGTCTACCGGCTCGGGCCGCCGGCCGGCATCCGCCTGCCGCCGGCGGAGCGCTGCAGCGCCTCGGCGCCGGGGTGAACAGGTCTACCCTTCTCCCGGGCGGCCGCCGGAGACCAGGTCTACCCCGCTCCGGGCGGCCGGCCCGGCCGGCATCCGCCTGCCGCCGGCGGGGAGGCGCTGCAGCGTCCCTCGGCGCCAGGGTGAACAGGTCTACCCTTCTCCGGGCGGCCGCCGGAGACCAGGTCTACCCGGCTCCAGGGCGGCCGGCCACCCCGGGGGCATCCGCGTGCCGCCGGCGAGATGGCGCTGCAGCGTCCCTCGCGCCCGGGGTGAACAGGTCTACCCGGCTCGGGCGGCCGCCCGGAGACCAGGTCTACTCGGCTCCGGGGGCGGCGGCCGGCGGCATCTGCCTGCCTCCGCGGAGGCGCTGCTGCGTCTAGGCGCCGGGTGAACAGGTCTACCCTTCTCGGGCGGCCGCGGAGACCAGGTCTACCCGGCTCGGGGCCGGCGGCAGGCCGCGGCATCCGCCTGCCGCGGCGGGAGACCGCCTGCAGCGTCCGTCGGCGCCAGAGTGAACAGGTCTACCCTTCTCGGAGGCTGCCGGGAGACCAGGTCTACCCGGCTTTGGGGCCCGGCCGGCCGGCGCCGGCGCGGCATCCGCCTGCCGCGGCGAGGAGGCGCTGCAGCGTCCTCGGCGCCCGGGGTGAACAGGCTCTACCCTTCTCCGGGCGGCCGCCGGACCAGGTCTACCAGGCTCCGGGCGGCCGGCAGCCGGCATCCGCCTGCCGCCGGCGAGGCGCTGCAGCCCTCGGCGCCGGGGTGAACAGGTCTACCCTTCTCGGGCGGCGCAGACCAGGTCTACCGGCTCGGGCCGGCGGCGGCGGCGGCATCCCTGCCGCCGCGGGGGGCGCTGCAGCGGCCTCGGCGCGGGTGAACAGGTCTACCTTCTCGGCGGCCGGGCAGGTC